>JAWWEQ010022668.1:0-28120 GCA_035583055.1 Torymus tubicola | reverse complement strand
ACACATTTTTTCTCTTTATCATTTTTTTCTAAATTAAAAAATGGCGGAGATATGCAAGATTGAAGAAAAGTGTTCATATTTTACGAACTTGTTTATAACTCTTAGGGAAAAAATCGTAGGTAAATAAAAATAACGTGATTTGAAAGCGAAACAAAATACTTCCTTTTTATGTACGAATACTTTGAAAAAAAGAAAATTTTTTTTGAACTGGCAAAACATTAAACATAGGTATAAATTTTTAAAACTTTTCTTTTTTTTTAAATCCTCATAAATAATTAAAAAAAAATATTTCAAAATTAAGCCAATGCCATCTTAAAGAGATTCTCAAGATCTTTCAAAAGCTTTCTCGGTTATTTCTGTACGTTGATTTTTCGCGAAGATATAAAACTTTAAAGCTTATACAATTTTTGTTAAAAGGAGTCAAAAACTTATGAGCGGGAGTGTATATGAGCCGTTCTTCAGAAAAACGTACACTTTACAGTCCAAAAATGGAGACCCGTTATTTTTGAGAGCACACTTACCAAACAAGTTTTTTTTCATTCTTTAGGGCATTACAAATGAAATGGAAAAGGGTGCCAAGTCGGAACCATGTACCAACAATTAGTTACAGGCTAATTACTGATAATGAAAAAATGACTAAAAATAGCTCTAGTTTGATCCAACAAGAAAAAAAAACTAGAGAACGAGAGCTTTCCAAATATTTTTTTAGAATTAAAAAATGTTGATTCCTTCAAAAGTTACGTGTGTCTGAAGTTGGGCTTGAAACTGACAAAAATGATAGTAAATTCACAAAATACTGGAATCACGTACGAATTTGATGGTTTTTCCCAAATACTCCCTTTGCTACCATTTTTGTCAGTTTCAAGCCCAACTTCAAAGTCAAGTAACTTTTGAAGGAATCAACATTTTCTAATTCTAAAAAAAGATTTGGAAAGCTCTCGTTCTCTATTTTCTTTTTCTTTTTGGATCAAACTAGAGCTATTTTTAGTAATTTTTTCATTATCAGTAATTAACCTGTAACTAATTGTTGGTACATGGTTCCGACTTGGCACCCTTTTCCATTTTACTTGTAATGCTCTAAAGAATGAAAAAAAACTTGTTTAGTAAGTGTACTCTCAAAAATGACGGGTCTCCATTTTTAGACTGTAAAGTGTACGTTTTTCAGTAGAATGGCTCATATACGTCATTAGTTATATAAAACTTAATAGACCAAAAAATACCGAAAAATTTATTTTCATACATCAATATAAAATTAAAAGAACTCATGTAATATTTTTCATAATTACATAATGCAATAAAAAGAAATAGGTCTAGTCCAAGTTAAATGGACCCAATCGCGCGTGAGATATAGTCTCACGCACGTAAAGATACATATCTATGTAGATACTTTCTAAAAATAATATATTTCACATCTAAATCATCCAAAACATTTTTCTAACATACTACCTTCGAAACTATTTTTAACATTTCAAAACTTCCGCTGCAAAAAAACACTTACGCCATACACGTATAAACATATACACGTGTTTGGTAAAGTGTAAATCGTTCATGTTTAGAAACTTCTCGTTGGAATGTAACTTTGACGAACACAGGTTTTCTGAAGTGATAATTTATTTTACCGACATTTCGGAAGTTTCTTCACTCTTCTCTACAGAATACATTAATAACGCCTTTGTTTTTCATTACTCATATTAGTTATATTTTTTAGTATTTGCAGATGCACGAAAACTATCGATCAGTAAACAGATTCGATAGTGCATCAATAACGAAACTAGCTCTTATGACTATTACGGGTTGTACTCTAGAGATAAGTACCTTAAGTGCAAGCCATAAGAATACAGTTTCTGATCTTCATTGCCGAAAAACCAGAATGATACCGTTGCAAAATACTCTGACCATCCCGAAAAATACGGACCAACGGGTTTTCACACCCACGCCGCAGTAAACGTCGTATTAACTAAGCTAAACTCTGATTTGCATAAACTGCCAATGAGCAAATTCCAGAAACTTAAACCGTTTTGTAAACTGTAAAATTTCAGATTCAAAAGATTATAATTTAAGTTTTTTATAAAAGGAATGACTAAACCACCGAACAAAATGTTTATTTTTCGATAAAAAACTAAAAAAATCGTATGTAGTGGTAGACAAAAACGAATTTACGAAAAATTATAAAATAAGCAAAAAAATCAAATTGGTGATTTTCATGTGTTTTTCAAATCAATCTAAGAAGGTTCCTTTACTGTAATTGTCAAAATTTGATGCGGCTTTTTCTTTCTCATAAAAAGAGAATTTGATTCAAGCGTTGGTACAAACATGTATCGTCAAAAATAGTCGAGATATGAGAGTTTTACTTCTTTTATACTGAAAAAGTAAATTAAAAACATAGAAGTTAAGTACTTAAATAGAAGTGAATTTTCTTCGAAATTTGTATAGTAAAAACTCTTATGTTTGGGCTACTTTTTATAGCACATAGATTTACCGTTGCTTGAATAAAGGCTTTTAATGCAATCTTTGCGCAGTTTCTAAAAACTATAAATTTACAAAAAATACTCTTTAAATACCTATATTGATTAATGGATAATTGTTTAATTTCAATTCATTATCTTCATTCTTCAATTTTCTATAATATATTTAAAATAAACACACCGTACGATATTTGTGACAAATATTTGTAATGTTTTCTTTATCGTACTAGTTTTTTAACTGTAATATATGTTTGAAAAACTCTCCCTCTGTCTCTCTGTTTCTCTGTCTCTGCAGTAGAAAATTAAAAGTAAATATTACGCTAAAGTCTTCTTTTCGCCAGACTTGCGATTAATCAATTACACAAACGAATTACTTGTTAAATTTATACTTTAATAAATCGTAAATAAATACTACACTGAATTATTGATGTACCGTTCATGTATTACTGCCTAATACGCGGTACTAAAGTAACTGTAAAAATCATAAAGTTTCTATACTTATATAGGGACATATATTATGGCTAATCCGAGCGATCAATTGCACTAGCATATATCCAACGATATGGCTGTCATACATTCACCGTTCGCTCTTATACATGTAATCTTCGAACTTGCTGACATTTTCACGATTTCGTAACAATCGGAAGCGGCGCTTGCACGACTCTCCGTTGTTTAGTTCCCCGGTTCCCGCGCGCTCTTATTTCGCGGAACTCCGATCGCGGTATTGCGAAAAACTTAATACGAAACTCCACGCCTGCCTGTATGGTTGGTAGGTATATACGCTCGGCTGCAAAGTTTGTGTAATCAGTTCGTTAAACTTTTCGCCTAACCGGTATATACGCACCGAATGTCAATACAGTTATATAGAGCGAGGAAAACTCTCATTTCGTACAATCTGGTTTTGGATTTTTATATAGGTAGTATATATATGTTAATATGATTTTTAATCTTTTATGTATGACAAAATAATTATTGAACAGATATGTATCAGGGAAATAAGTATGGAGACAGTTCGATTTTGCTTTTCACGGAAAAAAAGAAATAGTAACGTTTACTATAATGACTAAGTCTTACTCACTACTGTAAATATATATTCAGTTAAAGGTACATTAGCAATTAATGTAACTTTAACATGACTCGCATAATGTTAATTCTACTGTATCATTAAAGTAAAATCTACTGCAATGCACAGTATTGATTACTAATTTCTTAAGGGACTGTCTTCATAACTGTGCATGTCTTTAGACTTACGGACTCTGACTCAACTCTCAACAAATCGGAGCCAAACCTCCAAGTAGGAGACTTTACTTTGAATACTCCGATTGGTTGAGAGTTGAGTCAGAGTCCGTGAGCCTATAGACACATGCACACTTATGGAGATAGTCTCTAAGTAAGAGTACATGAGTCTGTTGTCTTGGTAGTAAAATCTATAAATGATAAAGTATGTTCAATATAATTGAACACATATAAAGACATTAAAAAACTGGCTCATAACTAAATGAATTCTATAGGTTATATACTCGTTCAAGTACATTAAAAGTCTACATATATATACTTACTTGCAAATCTATTTATGAATTCGGCCATTCCCCAATTTGTGAGCAAATTTTGCATAAATTAATCCGTGCTTTTGCCTTTTGTTTAGTTTTACCATTACATATACTCGCTCGTCGTTATATAAAATATGACAGAGTATATCAACAAAGAAACAGTTACTAGGGCGACTGTAGTAAAATTCACATGGAGGATGCAACGTTTATATTACCGGAGAGTCATGTAAACTCTACATGAATTTGCAGTAACTTTGACAAAAACTTTTTCTCTTGTAAATTACATGAGAATTAACGTAAAATCAACTATTTGTTTTTTTCCCGTGTTAAACAAGATCAAAACATTCGTGCTTGAAATTGACGTCAGATTTCTTGTTACAGTTAAACTACAAAAAATTATAAAATAATATGCCTTATTTTTAATAATATATCACTAAATATTTCTTATTATAATTAAACTCAAATTCTTGTTAAAATTTTTAATTTTTGTAAAATTAAATTGAGACTTAAAATATTGTAATCTTAGCAAATTTTTCTACTTGGGAAAATTCACTGAAATGACGAAAAAATTCCATATTAAAGTTATAATAACAGAATGTAAACACAGGACGAGTCTACTCAGTGTTGGTAAAGAAATTACACTTTTTAATTAAACTTTCTTACTTTTCCCTATTTTGAATTATCTTTCACTTCAAATATGCTTCATGCCAATTTTAGTATCCAATGTAATAGTTTAGTATAAATATTAATATATCTTCAAAGCAGCATCGCCAATATTTGAGCCATTCCTAAAATGATAATGAATATTTGTTATAGGCATATGTTTTGTACAAAATTGTTTGTTGTTTATGCTATACTACGAAAAGCATACAATAATACTTTGTTTACTATGAATTATGTAGTTTATATGTTCAAATGATTTTAATTAAACCTTCTTTATTTGCCTCAACAAATATTAAAATGAAACAGTGAGTATGCGTCAGGTGTGCGTGATGTTAATTTTCATAAATTCAATTAATTCGCATAAACAATTTGTCCTACACTTACGCAAACTATTCGAGACGAAATTGAATACACTCTCTGCTGAATATTCCACATATATGTGGGATTCTACGGAAACTTTGGCCTAAACTGGCCTAAACTAAAACGTCTTTGTGACACCCTTTTATCGTCAAATCGATTTTTCATATGGGAATTTAACATGGGAAAAATTTGACAAAAAGTAGTCACTAATCATTAATCAATATTAAAATTCCCAATATGTCAACGCGCTTCCATTTAAGCTAAAGACGGTTAAAATCGGACAATTCACTGCAAAGTTACATGCATTTGAAAATCGTAAAACATGAGCATTTTTCCGAACCACGAAATTCTTAAGATTTTAACTCTATCCTTATACTTTAACTAACAAAATGTACACATTCGTTGACATATTTAGAATGTTTAATATTAATGTTGAATGTTTAATATTGGTTAATGATTGGTGACTACTTTTCGTCAATTTTCCTTATGTTGAATTCCCATAAGAAAAAATTGATTTGACGATAAAAGAGTATCACAAGGCTGTTTTCTTTGGTTCTAAGCTCTTATCGACTCTTTTATGACCCATAGAACAAGAAAATAATTATTTCAGAAGTGTGCTTCTGAATTTTTTTTGTGGTTTTTTAAACCAGTTTAGGGCAAAGTTTCCGTAGAATTCCACATATATATATTTAAGTTCAAAAGCATTACACGCATGTACGCAATCCTTTTAATTATAAAATATCGGACATATTTTGTTGGACATACGCGTTGTTTTCAGCCAAAGTATAATCGTATATTAAATTCTCTAACCGGAAGTTTCACGCTCTTTCTCTTTTCCTCTATGCGCACTTTATGAGGGAAAACTCTGGCTTTCGGTTCACCGAAAAGCGATTGAAAATGTCGCATACTCGCTGCTTTAATTTGCAGCGGCGGTGGCGGTGGTGGCGGCTGCATGACAAAAGAAATTTCAGTCACGCGTACCCCCCATTTCGGGCTTTCGCGTGCGCGCGGGCGTAAACATACGGGGAGCCGTGAAACGTGCAGAGAATAGCGAAAAACTTTGATAGGCAAGCGCAAGCAATTAATAAATCGCGGTCGTATGGCCTAGCGTATTTTTGTACTATAGATTGCCATGTGCGTATGACAAACGAAAGTGCGTAATACGAGTGCGTCACGTATGAAACACGATTTTCTTTCGCTCTATGCTTGCAAAGGTGTGTTCAGAGCTGGTGCGCGCGCGCATATAAATATAGATATATGTATACATATATAATTTCTGAATTAGTCATAATGCTAGCAACGTAATCAGGTGAATGAAAATGCTTAACTTATTTAGCCTCAAGGTAATGGATTTTTAATTGAAGATGCTTTCTTACCTATTTGAAAAATTTACATATACGATACATTCTTAATGTTGAAAATTAACTTTATCCTCGAGTATCTTGTGAAAATAACGATGACTATTAAAATTTGAAACAAATGGTATACGTTTAATGGGGCTGAAATTGTTTTTTATTTTTTCTCTCTCGAATAGAAAATAAATAGAGCTAACCCTATAAAGTAAGCATAAGGGACTGAGAAGGTTTGGCGCAAAGTCCCCTGATGCTAAAATGCTAATATTGTCTCGAAGCGGGATGATAGGGGTTTATTTGTCTTAGAGTTGCCATCGGAAAATATTTACTAATAAAGTTATAGGAAAATATGAATGGCCCTCGATTGACCCTGACACGTGTCTGGCAAAAGTATGCTTTACGTAGCCCTGATTAGACCTTGATGTTGTAATCATGTGTTTGGATGTATTGTTAGGACTGCTATCGAATAAAAATAGGATGGACAAGATGTGATGAAGTTTTATTGATTAAGTACACATGATTTTATTTCATTTATTAAATATGGAATGTATTTAAAATGATAACGCTAAATAAAACAATATTTTATTTTTTATGCACTTGGCTGCGTAGTGGTCCGTATACGGACCACCTTTTCTATCACCTATTTTTATTAATAAAACTTATAATTATTGGTGCTAAAAGACTTTTATAGACTTTTCTGTTAGCTAAGATCTTTTTCTACAATAACATTTAATAAAAATTGATATTCTATTCGTTGTTAATTAGTTATAAATAGACAAATACTTAAAAAACGCGTTTTTTCAGAGAAATTCATTTCCCACCTTATTTGTGGATCGATTTTGATAAAATTTGAAATCTAAGGGGTTTTCAGGTTGCTGATTACGAATCGGCTGTTAGTTTGCTGTAATTTTGAAGCAAAATATATGATTTAAAAAAATTTTTGATCCGACATCTTGAATTTGCCATTTTGAAATTGAAATATTAAAATTCTGGTTGCAGATTCGTGTTCAACGACCCTAAAAACCCTCTAGTAAGAATTTTCATCGAAAAATAACCAATAGAAAAATGTGTGCATTAGAAGGTTAATATTAATTGATTTACGTTACTATTGCATTATTGTTATTATTGTAGATGGTACGAGTTATTTAACTTATCAATAATTAAATTATCATAGTAATATAATAAAAAATAATTAAGAACATTCTCGTTTGAGATTGGAAATCAATAATGATGCGATAATAATAAAGTCGTCTTTTTTTAATTTTTTTCTCTTTCTTATTAAGAGGGTGGGTATTAATCGATTAACAAAGTTATTATTAAAATAATTAGATAAAGGTAATCATTTTAACGAGCTTTATATTATAACTGCGACGATCGTATTGTTTTTCAAGCTTGCATTTCCCTATACCTGTGTCACTAGATACAAAAATATCATAAAGTTTATAATATTTTTAGAGAAACGTATTCATTACTTGATTTATTCAGTTAATTTAACTGTTTTACTTTTTCCGTGTAAATGTTGTTTTACAATAAATTATTAGTTAAATTCAAAATTAACAAACATATTTCATCATATAGTCCTTCATGTATACTAATGGTTCTAATAAGCATAACAATACAATAATTGTTTGGGTGGAATTCATGAGGGGACAAACTTTGTGGACTTAATGAATTACTGTCTAATAAAGCTACTTGTCTTTTATTAAATTTTGTTATATTCAAATTGCAACAAAATAATGTAGCTAAATAAACTTAATTTATAATAATAATAATTTTTCATAAAATGCTCATAGATATATAGTCAACAAAATGAAAAACTTGGATTATACAAAGTTCAGAGATTTTTTCATAGAAAGGTAGGAAGCATTTATATGACGGGTAAAACTCACAAAGTGGAAATGCTATTTCCCAGCACCAACATAGACGGCCATTGTGAACGTCCTTCATCACGTCAATACTCTAAGCAGCCACGCTATATAATGAAGGTGACTAATGGGAGATCTGGCTACAGCAGCAAAGGGTGGTAAGCGGTTGTTAAGCAACCACTCACACACAATCGCATTTACATTTCGTAGCGACAGGTTCAAAACCCAGGATCTGTATTCTGTAAATCTTAAAGCAACATATTGAAGAGATAACACTGTGTGTGTATGTATACATAGTGTATGATAAATCTTACAGTTGAGTATAATATGGAGTCCTATAAACAAAACCGTAGTGTGAGAGACGAATGATCTAGGCCAGTAGTGCTACCATACAGTAGATTTTCTAACTACCAATACATAGAAAATAAACAGATGAAATTGGTTGCAAAAAAATGAATGACAATAAAGAAAACATAGACCGCATGCGCATGGATTACGTGTAGTCGGCTCATTTGCCCTCTATATGCTACATTCTGGAGAAATTAACAACAAAACTAGTGTTTTTTTGCGCCCTCTGTTTCGACATCGACTCGAGATTCTCGCTAAAAAGCGAGATACCTCGCAAAAATACTCGAAAACCGAACGAATCTCGATCGCTCAATTTATATTAACAAAAAACAAAATATTCGTAAAGTTATCATTGGCGGCATAAGACGATAAACAAAGAGGTTAAAGTTAACATGTATGAGTTCATCAAAATGAAAGTGATTCGACAGATATATTTAAGAGTCACGCAACTTGAACATTCCGAAATGGTTAAGGTAGTGCCTCAGCAAAAAACGATAATGAAATCATCAATTGTTGAAGCCACCACAAGTTACTATAGAAGACTATCAGGAAACCTGCCAGATGATAATTTAAAAAAATATATATATAACACACTGATGACATCTAGTTTTGTGCCAAGTAAGGGTGTAATATGGAAATTTAACGAAGAAAGTATTTCATATAAAATAAGCTCGAAGTAAAAACAATTAGAACGATCAAGGACGGTATGCGTAAGAATTACGTTCCAAAAAGAACAAACCCAAAAGGATTGTAGACTTACCTACCCAAAAGGTTGATATCTTTGGTCCGAACGGCTAAAGTCAAAGTATGTCTGCCTGCTAAGTTGTACGAAGCTTTCGCTTATAATCATCATACTTAATCCGATCCACAGATTAGGTGCATATAGAAGCTTTTAGTCACCAACCCTGGTCTACGAGCACGCTCACAGAAACATCGGTTGCCTCTTTATCAACCACAACAGCAACAATGACTCTGCGCCTTTCGTCAAGTCCAATGATCCATCCTAGGAACTTACATTTACTGTAATACTTGTGCTTTACACATACACTTGCATCGTTTTCGCTGACTTTATTAACGCCAATCTAAGGAAAGAAAATCATAACTCTACCACCGTCTAGAGATTAATTGTATCTAAATATTAAAATGGCCTTCACTCTATTACTGCCTCAGGCTCCCTCAAGGCATTGGTTATTTTCAAGGATAAAGACTCATCATTTGCCAAACCTTCATCCCTTAGCATTCCAGCGATTGTTTCATCCTTCAGAACATTCGCTTTTCAACACCTACTCATAGCTCCAACAAACAAGCCATCATTAGAGACATCTCTACAGACCTTCTCAATGTGCTGTTTCTTCGGCAAATTACTTATTTTATATAAGCTACCCAATTCAGACCTATATCCCCTTATTAAGATGTGTTTCGATTAAAGACCAGTATCATGCAAACAGCAAATAATACGCGGGTATACCTAATCTTCACCAGTCTGTAACTATAATCTAGTACACCATCCCAAATACAAATCATGTCTGGTCCGGTATTTAAATTACACCAGTCTCTTGGAGTATATGCTGTCCTCCTTTACTCCGATTTCTTTCTACATTCTCTTTTTTTAAAGTAATGTAAAGTACCACTCCTTTACAAATCTTTCTAATACCCAACTATCAAAATTTCATTCCTTTTATTATATTATTGATTTATACCATTCAGCGTAACGACTTTTGGCGCTATTCAAAGAATTAGATGGCGACACTGGACTAACTTGATTTAGTCGCGTGTATTTTTGTACAAATAATATTCCACTCAATACGATTTTGATTCCATTACTCATTCTCCATTGTATTTCTAACTTAGTAATACAGAGAAGAATCATCAAATACACTATTGGTTAAAGTAGCAAAACGTACACCCTAATGCAAACGTGCACGTCTAACGCACGTGTACGGCGGGTTGCCGTAAGTACCTACAAGTACAAACAGTCTGTAGCGTAGCGTCATCTGAGAAAAGCATTGGGGTTCAAAGTAAAACACCTCAAATTTTTAACCAAGTAAAACTAAATGATCTCATAAAAAATATAGCATTACCAAAGGCAGGGCTAAATATCATCAGTATTATTGAAAAATCAAGGTTTAAACCTTTCTCCCATAAATGGGTAAAAGTTAAAAAAAGACTTTTTCGTGTTCTTATAAAAATGTTGAAGGAGGTTCTTGCGTTACTCAATTTACGTGACTAAATAAAGTTAGCCCGTGTAAATTAATGAAATATATTTAGATGACATTTTTACTATAAATTATATCCATAGGTAAAATTAACTTTAGTTGAACAAAATATTTACGTCAATTGAACCGAGTAGTTCTCAGTAGATTACCAATACAGCGCATATGCGCATATATAGCCTTACGCGTCAGCATCCGACTTCTGTGCGTATACTTTCGCTGTAACTTACCCATTTTCGCAACTTTTTCATTAAATATATCTTTTGTTTTATCAAATACATTTCTTTATGAAATCTAAGTTCATGATAAATATACAAAAAGAATCATCAATAGGTAAAGAGCAGAAAAGGGTCGACTGACCGATCCACAAAACTTTTCTCTACTGTATCACATTGTTTGTCTTTGGAAATTTTGCTGTTGACTATTTTTATAATACCTGCATTTTCTATTATGTCTGTCTGAATTTCAGCTTCAGACGATAAACTGTTAGTAAAGTACGTTACTAACTCGCCTTCAGCTCGGGTAATAATTTACATGCGATCTGGGACATTCTTTACTTTATTCCGTAGGTGCATAATATACTATTCAAAAACAAGTGATTTAATTTATGGTCTGGCGAACTCTATGCAATTTGACTTGCTATTTGAAATAAAAATGATCAATATTCTAATATTCTATAAATTGTATATCAAAAGTAAAATATTTAGTTGAAAAAGACAAGAAAATAAAAATGATTCGTTAAAATATTAAGAAGAATAAATTTGAGATCATTTTGGTTTATCAAATATGTATTTGGCCTATATTTTACAGATTTAAACTGTTGTTGTTATTATTTACAAAAACAAGTTATTTATTGGTTGATACGGAGTCTATCCAATCGGTTTGACAAGAAAATAATTCATTCATTTCTGCAAATTATTACTCGGGTAAAGAAGAGCGAATAACCTGAGATTGGATAAAATTATTTTTCTAATCATCTATTATTCCTGAGATCGTGACCATTTTCCAATTCATACAAGGATCTAGTGCAAAAAATTCTTCCTCTGAGTCAAATGAGCCGTTCCTGTTACCAATTAATTCCTAACTCACCACTAAAACCTATTACAATTTTGTTAGCGCCTCTTTTTTATTAATATAACTAGTATAACAAAGTTTAACTCGTACTATATTCGATCTTGTTTTAATTAATTAAATTTAATTCATTAGCTCATTTATAAATTCACTAACTTACTTTCGTTGAATTTCTCTACATATATAAAAAAACTTACGTATGTTTAAAATTAGTTTTATGGATCGTGAATGTGATATGGTACCAGATGGTACGTATAACTTCAATTTAGCAACCGCATGACCAGATAATATAGAAGTTTGATGCACCAAGCTCAGCAAATTTTTGTTTACATTTGTAGGGGGGACTGGGGTAAAGCGGAATGAGCTCGGTTGAAAATTTGTGGCGTTCTCCAAAATTTACATGAAACTATTATTGACATGTAGATTGTATGCTCTCCCTTTAAGAGTATTTCTAAAACCATTTTAGAAACAATAAATTCAGTTTTAGAATGGCATTCATGTATTTTTATATATCTATTTTTTTAAAGTTAGTTTTTTATTTTGTTTGATATTTTATAAGTCAAGTTTTATAAGCAAATGCACATAACTTTACACAGAAATATTGATCTCTGACATTTTTAATTTAAATCAAAACCATTTTTCTTTTCTTTTAATTTTTTTGTGAAAAATTAGTTGGTATCTGTTGAAGTTTAATATAATAATTAGCCCCCTACCATTTTTCATTTATTTTTTCCATGTTAAATTCCCACAAGAAAAATGGTTGTACGATGGTCCCAAGTCCATTTGTGAGTATTGGAAAATTTCCTCGTCAATTGTATGACTTAAAACATATAAATTCCTTTAATTTTTTTTATATTTAGAACTGTCCGAATATGGACAACCCTATATTACCTTAAATATAATAATTTATAATAGTGTATTTATTGTATTCTTTATTACATATTTGTTCCGAAATCTTTTAAAATTTATCCTATTCCAACTTAAAACGTCTTGAAACACGCTTCTGTATTATTATCTTTCGTTGTAATTTATTTTTCTCAACGCCAAACAGTTTTCTCTGAAAGAAAGAAAAACATATATTCTCAGGGTAGTGGAAAAAGTACATCTTGGATTTTTGATGGGAAAGCAGACTCCTCAATTTGGCGCTAGAAAACACAACGGCGGACACCTCGAATTGAAGTCGAAAAAACAGACATTTTGCACCAAAGATGAAAACACTCTGATTTAATAAGTTGAAACCCCTTGTCAAAGAAATACCTTTTCTTTTTCTAAATTTTATTTTATTTATATTTTCAAACCATGTTGCTACGATTATACATTTCTTAAATTTAATTAAAAATTTACGAATTCTGGAACTTTATTTCTGTAATGTCATTATTCTATTAGATTATTATTAATTTATTTATTGATTCATTTATAAAGGGAAAAGATCATTAATCTTCGAAAGGAAGAAGGGATCGAAGAACATTTCAAGATTTGTTTAAGCGATTAACAGTGAAATAAAATCCAATATTTAAAATAATAATGTGAAACGAAACCAAGAGTTCAAAAGATTATAAATATCATTTTTTTCCTGAAATAGATTTAATACAATATTTAAAGAGGTGTATCTGTTAACAATTTTGTACATCAAAAGGCAATTCTGATAATGGAGTGAGGAGCTAACTGCGTCTATACCAGGAAACAGGACTGCGTCAGTAGAGTTATGATCGAATCTACCCACGTTGGCTTCTCGGATTTTAAACCAATATTAAGAATTTATGTTGAATAAATTTAGTTCCATTTGAGACATATGGGTAAAGAGAGGCCATATACTTGAGAGTTATATAAGTATATTAGAAAGGGCATCGAGACAGAGGAACAAGTGGTTCTCTGTATAGGGGGACCTGCCACAGAGGCGATTCAGCAGCTACACTGTTACTATATATAGAAACGAATTTATTTAAAACAAAATAGAACAGAGCTTGTGAGCATTCAGAACTGTCACTCTGAAAAGAATCTCGTACGAGTTGTTGGTTAATTTACGAGTTTCTATTGTATCACAGTTATTAAAAGTTTATTTAAATAATAAATAATATATTCGAGTTTTTATTCGTAACAATATATAATATATGAATATGAGAATTCAAATGATAATTAATATTATCCGACATATGATGTACATGAACTTGTTTATATTTAATTGAATTATAAAATAAATGGAATTACAATCCATATATTTCATATTAATTTATTATCATTTGAAGAAAGAAAAACACGGATGAAAGAAAAACAATATTAATAGCAATTATAATTATTATTATTATTATTTTGAATTTATTATATATTATTTGGAATTGTAAATGTTATTTGATAATCAAAATAAAAAATTCGCAATATATTGTATAAGTGATAATTAACATTATTAAATTAATTAAATTAAAAATAACTTAACAACGTACACAATACGAAGTAAAATAATTGAATAAATTAAAAAATTTAAATAAATTTGATATATTAAAGCATTATTTCAATATTTGTACTGTTTATCAATAACAATATATACAATGTACTGTAATAATTCAAATTTCATGCCAGATATAAAAGAAATATGGCAACAATGATAACTGGAGAACAATGCTTTAAATGGCAACATTGTTACTGGTCGCAAACCTGTAGCGCGTGCAACCGGCAACGGCCAGCGCGGCATGTTAGCCCGCGTGCTTTGCCTCTTCTTTCGTTCATTTCTTATTGGGACGTCGCCACGAGGTATAGCGTAGAGGTTAGTTTCTCATTCATTACCTTTGATTCCGTAATTATTATTAGTTACTATATATTCGGACTATTATTAAAACAAAACAAAATTTTTAACAGATTTACAAATTCTGGAGTAGTGCGATGCATTTAGATTTTCGGGAAAATGGAAAATACGAAAGAGGACATTTATGTCGGCCACGTGGCCAAGGAACATCTTACACCCGAGGAAATCGAACGAATGAAAGCGCAAGATTCACGTTTAGTTTCCGAATTCAAAGCAATGCAACTTGAAAAGGATGCAAAAAAGCATTGGGATTTATTCTATAAAAGAAATGAAGTTCGATTTTTCAAAGATAGACATTGGACTACACGTGAGTTCGAGGAACTTTTGGGGTTAGGAACCGCGGAGAAGCCTCAGTGTCTGATAGAAGTTGGCTGTGGAGTAGGAAATTTAATTTATCCGCTATTAGAGGATAATGTTAAATTTTCAAAAATTTACGCTTGTGATCTATCACCACGTGCAATTGAATTTGTGAAAGTGAGTATTTCATTTAAAAAGACAAAGTAAAAGTTGCATAAAGTCAGAAGATGTTGGAATTCTAAACTAATATTTATTTTTAGAGCCATAAATTGTATGATTCAAATAAAATAAAAGCCTTTCAAACTGATATAACTGCCGAAGGTTGCTTTAATGAAGTAGATCATCCTATCGATATTGCCACACTGGTTTTTGTTTTATCGGCAATTCATCCAAATAAATTTAAAAGGTACTGTAAAAATTTTAATATCAAATTTACTAAAATAACTGCATTGTACTTTTGTATTAACATGTAAAAAATTATTGTATTTCCTTTAGTGTCGTTCAGAATTTATATAAAATCATGAACAAGAATGGAGTTGTTCTAATTCGGGATTATGGACTATATGATATGGCACAATTAAGATTCAAGCCTGGACATAAGATATCAGAAAATTTTTATATGCGTCAAGATGGTACAAGGTTAGTACCATTAAGAAAAATATTTTAATTTTTTTTATAAAATATTTATAAAGTACACGTTTGTACTTTCAATTTATATCTATTTAATAGTTAATGATTTCAATAAATAAGTTTCTATTAAAATAAAAAGTTCATATAATTTATCTCAAAAATTTATAATTACATTTCTTCAATATGATGACTTCATAGTTCAACTGAAAAACATTGATGTCACACTTGCAAATGTCTTTCGCTCCTATCTGAAATTTTTAAATAAATAAAATAGATATTTTATTTAATTATTTCTCTCTAAATAGTCTTTTAAATTTTCAGAAGCTATTATTTTAGTACCGAAGAAGTGCAAAGCATGTTTGAAACATGTGGTTTCAAAACTATTACTTGCACCTATATTCAACGACGTACTGTAAATGTGAAAGAAAAAGTTGATGTTCCCAGAATTTTCATTCAAGCTAAATTTATGAAGTCATGAAGCCAAAAAACAATATGGTATGTAATATCATTAATATTAGCTAATTTATTTTTTGCAATCTTTATGATGAATTCATAGTTCAACTGAAAAACATTGATGTCACACTTGCAAATGTCTTTCGCTCCTATCTGAGATTTAAACAAAATTTTATTAAGTATTTTGTCATTGAAGGAATGTTTATTAATTTATTATATATTATTTCAGAGTTTGAACAATTTTGTATAAAAAGTTATACTTTTTCCGAATTCTACTGGCTAAATTTTCCATCAATTTGAAGCCAAACACAAATGGTATGTGCACTATTTATTTTTCAAATATAAATTTATAAACTTTTTTTATTAAATCTTGTTTTGATCATTCAATATTTATAAAATGATGATTTCATAGTTCAACTGTAATTCTATTGATGACAGTTTTTTTTGTCTTTCGCTCCTATCTGAAATATTAAGATACAATTTATAAATTTTATGTTGATATATAGAACATAGTAAATCATATTATATCTTTGTATGTTCAGGAATCAGGAGGATACATAACACCACAAGTACTATCAGAATAATTTACAACACAAATATTAAAGGTAAATACATTTTATCTGTAATATGTTTATTTTGATTTTTTATATTGGTTTAAGAACTGTAGAATGCTACTCAGTAAAAAATATCACATTCTGTATAACTAAATGATGACTTCATAGTTCAGCTGAAAAATATTTGATGTTATACTAGCTTATGTCTTTCGCTCCTATCTGACTTAATAACATAAACTTTTAATAATTTATGCAATGTATATTACAAAATTTAATTGATTATAATAAAATTGCAGAATCTAGAAGATTATAAATCGTGACTGGGCCTCAATATACTTTACTGGATGCCTTTTCTTTTTCAACCTCATGTATCTCGAGCCTAGCAGTGTGGTGCAGCAAAGACTATGACTAAGTGGTAAGCATCTCAACAGTGGATACAAATTTTTTGCTTAAATTAATTTTTTTTATTCAATGATGAGTACTGTGTTTGAAATAAACTATGATATACACATAATTTCGTCACTACCACTGAAAATATATTTAAAAAAAAAAAATATTTTAGGAATATATATATTATACATATGTTTAGACCAAAACTTTATTTGTGTTTCAGGGTCAATAGCACTTAAGAACTTCACTTTAGTTAACGTGGAATCAGTTATATGGGGTGAGTTATAATCATTTGTCATATTCAATTTCAATTAGAAATGATTAGTATTTTATGATGATTTAATTAAAATCATATATATCTTTCATGAATGACTTATAATATTAGCTCTATCTGAAATTAAAATTTTGACCAAAAGTTTAAAATTTTTTTATTATTTCACGTATTTAGAAGCAAAAATATTTTTATGTTTTAGGTGGCTTGTACTACAGCTTGCGGCGTGTAAATAAGATTCTAATATATTATAATGTATTAATACGAAAAATAATAAATGAATTATTTAATTAAAATTACTGTTTTTACATGCTAATTATCCATTTCTCATCCCTTTTTAATTTATTATTAATGCTAACAAAGTAACAAAAAAGTATAAAAAATAATTGAAAAATATATCTATAGTTATCGTACGTTTTCATCGTAATAAGTTACTCAATAAAATTTACTAAATTAATAAATCATAAAATAAATTGGAGGTTATTTTCTTTTCAATCGCTTTATGAAAGCAAAAGTTTATCCTAACATAATCTTGCTAAAGCTTGCATATAATGGTTCGAAACGTTAAATAAGTGATTATTGCAGCTGTTGACGTGTTTCTAATCTTACTAAAATTCGGACAATAGTATATTACATACCTAGGCTAGTAAAATAAGAAATATCTCGGATCAGATGTAATTGTTGACCGAGACGAAGCCGAGGTTTTTTTTTTTAATTTTTCTGATCGATTGTGCCGGAAAGCGGCAACTTCGTTTCGCGCAGCGGCCAGAAAGTTGGCGCTTTCCGACCAGAGGGCAGAAAGTAACTTTTTAGGAATGTTATGTATCACGAATTCAAATGTAAAATCGGAATTATTAACCTATTGAAATTTAAGATTATTTGATTGTTATATGTAAATTTTATATATACTCAAAAATTGTTGAAAAATTGCGAAAGATTAAAATTTGTGTCAATTTGGTTAAAAACGAGGAATTGTAGATGATTAGTATTCGGCTTTTGTGATTAAGCAACTTCCGTTTAGTTTTCGTAAAATATCTAATCTTATAGGACCACCTTTCATCTTAATGTAGGTAATATTATATAATGACGTCAAGTTTCTTTTTTTAGTTTAATAATAAATACTATCTTCGCAAAAAGTTTTATATAAATTTAATTAATTTAGCATTATAAATTTTACAACATAAATACTTATGTAGGTTGATACAAAAATAATAGAAATAATTTATCATTATAAAATCAGTCTATTAATCACAATGATATCTAAATAATTCTCAGTTCACGTTCGCCGTTTCTTATACTCGGCCATCGCAGCTTCAATTAGTGCACGATTATTAGGATCTTCGTGTCTATTCCAAAACTTTTCTCTTTCTTCTTCAATGTTTTGCAACAAAATAATGTGCCTAAAAAATAGTAATTAACATAAATAGTTTGATATAGTTTACACTTGAAAAATGTAATTATTCATCTAAAATCAATATATTATGCTTAAGTTACGTTATATTAAATATGAAATTCTTTGTTTCTACGTTTCTTATTAATTCAAGTGGTATCAGCTAATTATAAATAATAATTTAGAAAGAAATAATCATTAATATCATACAAAGATAAAACTTATTTATGTCGATTTTGAATACCAAACTATTTTAATTAAAATGAAATTTATAAATTTAGAAATGAAGTTTTTGTTAAAAAAACGGTTTAATAAATATAACGAGACTGACATGAAAATATATTTTCGCTACATATTTTTAGTAAGATCTTTTATCATTCGGAATATCGAAAAAAATATCTTTTACTAAATATACATATTTATCAGTTTATTAAAATTGTATGCAGCATTATTAGTATCTATGAACAAATTTATTAAATCCTGAATGATCTGATTTGGAGAGTTGATTTTTTAATCAGACCTCCTATATTCGTTTAATACGTTTTCCGGTCTAAGTATAGTTACATCTGCATTTGTTTCTACGCATTAATAGATATTTATTTAACGTGTAAATAGCTAATAAGTTCGGTAGATTTTTCAAGGTATCTGCAGTCTCCTAAAAGGGTTAGATTAGCCTCCTCTAAAAGTTGAAGTATTTAACATTAAGATATACACAGGTGATCAAATGCTATCTCTATAGCCCTGGTAGAAATGTTAATTAACAATAAGAGAACCGTTCGTCAATTTTCAAATTTATCAAAAACGTCACATTATGATTACGCTCCCATTGTTGATTAAAATAAACTATTATGAAATAACTATAAAGCATACCATATATATAGTTTTAGTTATAATTAGAAATACGCCCATTTCATACCAAGGAAGGAATACTAATCTAACCACATCATGAAACTAACAAAGCTAACATGTTTAAGTGTAATATCCTTATTACTTTCACAGGATTACATTTCTGAATTAAAATCGAGTGCGTATAAAACAAACGGAAGAAATGCGCGACCAGATTGGCGCTTCATCAGCTTGTACACAGAGTAGATATTCTTTATTAATTTTTCTGTATAAAAGTTACTTTAATACATTCATATTAGTAATAATCATAAAAGCAGTAGCTTAATATAGACATTCGGACATACTATTATTATAATTGCTATCTCAAATATCTGCATAATATATATAAATTCAGCTAAACGTTTAAATTTAAATTATCTTTATTTAAGCTTTTTTCGGGCATTAAACGCCTTCATTATGACAAAAACGACTGAAACATATATTATAATTATATATGAAAATTTAATGTACAGTGACATAATTATAAAAATTAAAAGAATTTAAAGTTATGTTTCTTCAGGCACGTAATAACGGATACAGAATGAAGGCATAAAATTTTCCTCGTTTTACTATCGCGCTTTTAAAAATATGCTCCGTGTGCCTTTGCACGATTAAAATGTAAAAAAGTCGTGGACAGCACTGCTATAATTAGTCAGTATTAAGATAATGCGAAAATCAATTGACGTAAAAAAATTAAAGTATAAACTAACCGATGATTGTGAGCATTATCAAATTTAAACATATTTTATTCGGCTTAATTAAATGACATATGTTACATTAAACTGTAATAATGGTATGACTCTAAATTGCATGCCGCCAACACACCGCAAAGGTTAGAAAGCCCCAAACGCAGATGCATCTCACCTGTTCATGTAGCCAGTGATGAGCGTTGCCATCCCGAGGCCGAATACAATGGGGAACCTCGTGCGCTTTGTCAAAATTTTCATTGTATTACCAAAAATATCCGAAACAATTCATGTTTTCTTTTACGACTGACGACTAAATGTATCTATATACGCATGTGCTGCAAGCTCAAACAAAAGTAAAGCATCGGATGTACGGCATACATGGTCGATTACACTGTATGCGCATGCGTTACAGTCCTGCGTTTTAAATTTACAAGAATTTAATATATAGGCGGTCATGGTTGATGCCAGTTTTGCGAAACATCCCAAAAATTTTGACAGTATCGCATACTATAATTATCGCTTTAATGTACAATTTTTGAAAAAAAAAACCAATTCAAGAAGAGTGAGCCAGGAAATATTCTTCTGCTATGGGACTTCTCTTTTCTACAAAAACCATTAGCATATAAAAGATAATATTTTAAAATATAATTATATTAATATTCTAATATAATATATAATAATATATAATAATTAAAAAGCCGAATTTTCTTGTATCAAGCAATTTCTTCTCGAGTGTTCGCATTGCTTTAGTGATTGGCGCTTTTGTGTTCATTTAATAGCCTACCATCACGTACGAGATTATTAATAAGTACGAGTATGACGCTCCTCGACGTTTCAAATTCGTGAGGCACATATATATACGTCCATTCATGGTGATCAATGTGAATTTGCAAATGATTCACGGAAAAAGATGACGAGTTGCGATAGCCAATTAAATTTAATTAAAATGCTATTTTGCATAGTAAAAGCAAACAATAAAATAAATGCGACAAATAACTTGTGTGTTATTTTAATAAATAATAATCAATTATTAAATGTTAATGGTAACTGTTTTTATTGGTTTACCTGTGCTAATTAGTAAATGATTTGAAATGCTTATCCAGTTTATTAATAATGGTATTTAATGATTAATTATAATATAAGCTAATATATATTCTAAGCTCTTGGAAATTTAATAATAATTTAGAAATTAATACTCCAATAATAATTTTGAAGTTGATTATGCATGTTTTCATGTGTTATTGGCCCTGTGGTTACGTTATTCTACCCTTCCATACTCTTCCGTACATTTGATTAAAATTCGATAATTTTCTACACACAGCCTTATTACGAATCAAACTAAATGTATACTGAGATTGGTAATAGAAAATTACGGAAACAATTGGTAATGTAAAGGAATGTGGCTACTCATGAATTGGTAGCATTTGAAATTTCTTAAAAAATAATTTTCACGAAAAGATTACTTTATCTTGGTACTGTATAATATTAAATGGTACTGCATATCTTTGTACGTTTTGTTGTACTTGTGTACGATTCCAAATGTTATTGTATAAATTCAGCTACCGAAACTTTGCAATAATATAAATAATTTTTCCTTCCAATGTATCCTTCTGTATAACTTCCTGAGTGCTGTTGGACATTTATCTTATACGATTTCGTATGCTTCTATTTGTGATCATACCTAGCTGTATACATATATAGTCATACTAATTTAGAGATATCGTTACTGTTACAGTAATCTATAATGTAAAATCATTACTCACGAAAAACAAAACATTTTGTTCAGCTGAAGTTTACCCAAAATGTTTATTTTGCATAATTTAATTTGAAGAAATTTTAGTCAATAGAACGATCCAAAGCTTTAATTTTTCATATTGTAATTTTTGGTGTATGTTTAAAATAACTTTTATCGAGTATAAGCTCCAGGGATATTCAGATAAATTTAGGAAATTAGTCAATTAGTCAATAGATTATTTAATTTTCTGTGCAAGCTTAGTGTGCTTTTAAATATTTATCATTACTTCGTATAAAATTCTGTATTACTTCACTTAGAGGTTTTAGACACACGCGGATATCACTAACAATATTTTTATACATTACTAGTAGAACAGTTAGTAAAACAAACCTTGTACATAAACTATCACTTGAAATCTTTATGACCACTCACTGATAAACCCACGAACAAGCCATAGAGAAGCATACTTACGCAAACCATCGACGTCCACCTTTGTCATCTACTTTGTCTCATTTCCAAGGAATACACCCGATTATATACCGAGGGAAAAGTAAAAGCCCTACGGCTCTCCTCTCCACATCCGCGCTCCACATCCGGCCCGCAGCCAAACGCATAACAGCGGCCCTTCCTGGCACATATACGCTACTCCTAATGCACATATAGCGTAGCGCAGTTCAGCTGCAATTAGCTATCGACAATCAAACGGCGCGCGCCAAAGACGTCAGTCATATCTCGCGCGGCTTTGAAATTAGCATATACACAGAGTCGTCGTCGTCTAGCACTACTACGGCGGTCAGCCGCGGTCATCATGTCGTAGCAAGCCGATATATACCACACGCAACACTCGACTCCATGGTATATGCCATGGGCGCCAACATGTTTGGCCAATCGCCAAGACGTCGAGTGCCTAACTCTTCACGTATATATATATATGTACATATATAATATATGCACACGCGGCTGCGAACACCTTGGAGAACAATGATACGCGGTACAGAGCGTTTGCTACTGTGGAGACTGCAACCCCCACGACAGCACCGCCGGCTGATGCTGCTGCTGCTGCAGCGTCCGCGCGTGCAGCCGCTGATCAATGCACGCGCGCTCTGGTATGCACGTGCGTGCGTACATATGTGTGTGTGTGTGCGTAAAGAGGAGAGCCTGATTTCGTTAGAGTATATAAAGGAGATGAAAATCCCGGGAAGGTATCATTCGGCTTCCGAGCGTCCAAAGTACACTTTGTGCAATCGACCCAACAAACCCACCAACCGCCAACATGAAATACATCGCTGTAAGTATATGTATATATATACACTGCAATACTGACTTTAATTATGGTCCCGCTTTTATTTTAAAAATTTTCAGTTTTAAATTTCCTCACTTTTTCGGCTTTCAATCCTTTGTTTTATGGTAAACAATTCACGTAATTTTAACTTGACTTTAAAGTGTACACAAAAATTTTAAATTAAAAGATCATCTATTTGGTCGAAAAACAAAATTCATGTATTTTTAACTGTGTATTAATGAAAAATTTTCAGAATTTCGGGATTGTCTACTATTTCGATTCCAGTGATTTACTCTATTTCCCGAAATTTTTCCCTTTGTATACTTTCAAAAGCAGAACGGCTACATTCAGCTGAAAAGCTCACGATTAAATGAACATTTCATTTTACAAGCGAAAATATTGTATTCGTCGAATCACATTTAAAACTTACTATATCAACGTTTCGATTTGTCTGACTTTCGGGAATGTGCAACATAAATTTAAAACATTCCGTCTCCTTAAAATAGAACATACAACCGTTTTTTAAAGTTATTAAAAAATTGTTTAAATATAAAGCATTCCTTGAGTATCAATAAATTTAGACAAAAGCATTGATAAAACTATTTTTTGACATTCTTTGCAGGCTGTCCTCCTCTTGGCCTTCGTCGCCGCTGCTTCCGCCGCCAAGCTGCCCGCCGCTGAGCAGATCGTCAAGTCTGCAGAAGCTGAATCCGAGCCGGAACAGGGACGTGACAAACGTGGTCTTTACGCCGCAGTATACTCCGCCCCAGCATACGCTGCCCCAGCTGCCGCATACTCTGCCTCAGTGTACACTGCCCCAGCTGCCGCATACTCTGCCTCAATGTACACTGCCCCAGCACCAGCAGTCTCTGCTCCAGCATACTCTGCTCCAGCATACTCTGCTCCAGCATACTCTGCCCCAGCCTATGCTGCCCCAGCATACTCGGCTCCAGCCTATGCTGCTCCAGCTCCAGCCTATGCTGCTCCAGCTCCAGTATACTCTGCTCCAGCCTATACTGCTCCAGCTCCAGTATACTCTGCCCCAGCCTACTCTGCCCCAGCCGCAGTATACTCTGCCCCAGCCTACCCGCCACCTGCTCCAACCTACGAAGCCCAAGCACCAGCATACTCTGCTCCAGCCTACGCCACCCCAATGTACAAAGTTACCTACAAACCAGCCTATTTCGCCACCTACAAGGCCCCAGCCTACGCTGCATCCTACAGTTCGTACGCCGCCCCAGCAGCAAGCTACGGCTCCTACTAATTTGGCCTGCAAACTGTATAGCGTGATACATGGGAGGTGTGCAGCGACCTATTTATACTGTACATATGCCAAATAAGAGCTGTCCATCATGCACTCGTATGGAATAAAGCGAAGCTCGGGACCAAATTCTACAACCTATAAATGGACTGAAGGATTTTCGAGGACCGCAGTATCTTCGTGCTGCCACTGAAGATGTATTATGCTACTATGTGAACTTTGATGCTCGACGATGATCAAATATAGTTAAATTTTTCACCATTTTAAATTACTTGTTATTTTTTCAATCACCACTTTTTAAGCTTTACCTGATTAAACTAATTTGATATTCCTGAAAAAATTCAGTATACGAACTTGAATATCATAATAATCATTATTATCATTTGCTTCATAATATTTTATTAACTTGATAATCGATGTGGTTTACATGATACAAAAACGCGATTACTTGAGAAGATAGAGCACACAATAAAAATTAAGTAATATAAATAAAAGTAAAATATGTTTGATATCTTTATTTATCAGTCATAAAAATTAAATACAGTCGCTCCAGAATTTATAAATATGACTTGCACGTATTACTTCTGAAACTGACGTTGACATTTCATTGAATTGATTTTAGATCTACAATGTATAGCATTTACGTAACGTCGGGTTAAAGTATTTATGAATCCGAAATGGAAACGTGAAAAGTCTTAGCATTTTAAGGTATAACTTATTGATTATATAGGAATGAGTGACAACTTACTATAAGCATTATTCTTTATGCTGTCCCACTGTGAGGAGTGATATCGTACAACTGCCGCCTGCCAAAATACGTCTTTAAAAAAGATGTTAGAAATATGGTTTGGGACAATAGAAGTGAAAATTTATTATTATGAATATTTATTAATACGTCTACAAGATAATATAGATTAAATGTTTCTAGTCACTTCTTTGAATCTTGCAATACGACATAATTAGAAAGTTATATTGTAATATATGGGATATACCAGGTGAAATATTATGTATTTTAATGTATTAAAAAGTATATTTTTTACAGAAAATTAATATGAATAGTAAATGAATAATAATTACAGGATTTTGATTTAAACTAAGGAAATAAGAATTAAAGAAACTTACGATAATGAACCATCTTATTTTTTTTAATAATTTGTTCATCGCTATAAATCCCTACTTCTGTGAAAATAAAAAAAACATTAAAATATAGTAAATCTTCTATAAAGGAAAAAATTGAGAACGTCCTGGGAGTGATGTTGACTTTACACGTCAAATTGTCAAAGGAACGTTTTGACTATGCTCCATCATGTGTACATAATTTAGCAAATTTAATTCAATAGTATATGTTTTCATTTTTTTGTAAGTAAAATTTGACAGAAAGGTGTAAATATACATGAAGATATAATTTTTCTTTTAGTCACACAAATTCTGCACTTAACGGGTTAATATTGTAAATAAGCAATATAAATATAAGCCGTACATTTCATATTTTTTAGCAATTTATATGTCCAACTAAGCTTTCACATAAAATGGGGCTGAGATTATATACGAGTGATTCTGTAACGAATTTTCTTTCTTATGCCTCGTAAAAAAATTATAAATTTTGTTTAAAAGCACACTCATCATACTAAAGTTTTTCTTATTCTTTTTAACTTTCTGAATATCAAAAAATATGTACAAGGTTAATGAAGTCTCTTACTTTTTGCTGAAGTATTGATAACTTTCATTCTTTAACAGATTACCAACCGACAGATGTTCGTTTAACTTTTAAAATATATACAAATTATTAAAGTGATATATTATATGTACAGATATCGTAATGAAAGAAAAATGCACGTACCTGTGAACATGTATGAAAAAACATAAATTCATAATAATACAATCAAATTAGCTTTTAACATTAAATATATATTTTAAAATTGATGTTGACCTCATGTATGTAAAAAAATGTTGTCAAATTTTGGGGCGTTTTCAACTAATCCTGGTATATAAATTTAGTGTAATCATAAAAAAATTGTATTTTAATCAATTTTAGCAAATGCATGAACTGAATTCACTGTAAAAGTTTATTTTTTTACAGGTTATGCTTAAAAATCGAGTTTTCTGAATTTTATTTGTTCTTAAATTTCTATGTATTTCACAACACTTAAAATGAACTAATTCTCTACGAAAAATAGTTTTTTTTATGACTTTTTTTGATTAACAGAAAAAATACTTCTGCGCCTGCTGCTCTAAAACAAGAAAATTGAATTAATTTCGATTTAATCTTAATTTTGATACAACTACAAGGAATCAATTAAGGATCGCTTTTTAGGTTCAAGAAGCCCGAAAATCAATACATGTGTTACAAAAAATATGGTGTGCACCTAGGACTTGCTACTATGCTTTACTATATTAATTGATTAATCTTATACTAATTTATAAGCTTATAGATTCATATCAAATTATGTACCGTAACGTAATTTGTAATATGATATTAGATACGTTATTAATATTAATACAGTCATTTGGCATTGAATAACTGCAATAATTGCAACTTTGTTGATTAAGCAACACGATGATGTGTTGCCTAAAAAGTTTGACCTCATTACTTGATTGTTTCACAAGTCATTATAAAATGCACTCGGACGCATTCACAATTACGTCGAACATATAAAGTTTAATGGAATCGAAATCAATTCACTTTAGTTATTGATTTCGTTCGAATGAATTATTGAAATTTTTGTTTTTAACATCCATTTACTAATTTTAGACGATCAAAAATATACTTTTTTAGTTCATCTTTATTTAGCGCTCGACAATACTAATGAATTAAATTTTAATAGCCTAAATAAGAATACAATCTGAAGTCATCTATACTATGTTAAATACAGAAAATATGAAAACCTGAGAAAAAAAGCACACAGATATAATCTGTTCCCTCTGCTGTTTCGTAGGGTACTGTTATTTTTTCATGAATATTTTTTTCTCCAAAATTTTGTGTCTGAAGTTCGAAGTAATTTTTTTACAATATTTATTGCTGAAAGAAAAGTAGTAATTTAAAAAAACTCATTCGGAACATTTATAGTTTGATATCTGAAGGAGCAATTGATATAGATATATTGTAGAATAGTGTAGTTGAAATTAGCTATGATATAATCATATTATACTTTGTTTTTTCAATATTCAGCTTATGCAGTTAAAATGCCGTTATTAAATACTTCGCAAATTCGCCTGTCTGCTTCTGCTTTTCCCGAAAACATCAAGATTTTAATGCGGCATTTTCGCGACGAAAGCCAAATGTAACTTTATTTCGAAGTATATATATATAAAAAAGTTAAAACAGAGTAAATATTATATAATGAACTATCTAATTAAGCTTACTACAAAAATAAATACCAACAAAGAAAAACAACGATAAATTCGTAATTTAAGATTTGTAATTCGGAATGAAAAATTTTCTCCTGTATATCTTTTTGTAGCAGATATAAATAAGGAGTATATAATGCATACAATAAAAAAATTTAGATATATATAATGTATTATATATATATGGGCAGTTCTCAGGTGAATCGAGAGGTCAAAATTTTTTTTTCTTTTAAAATCACCTAAATCGC
>JAWWEQ010022657.1:0-28125 GCA_035583055.1 Torymus tubicola | reverse complement strand
AATAATGTGGAAAAAAGCGTTTCACCGGGAGCTAATAACTAGACAAGAAAAGTGCCTATTTTATGGCCAAGTCTAAACTAAATAGTCAGTTATTGGGTAAGAAATGTTTTAGATTTCCACCAGGGCGTTATTAAAAAAAAAAAGAATAAGAGACAGAACAGCATGAACACAAACGAAACATTTCGTATCGGCGAACGGAGGCACCGAGGAGGTACTTAGGACACTGAGACACATTTAAGAAGATGCTGCGTTTACAAAGAGCAAAGCTAGATTTTGCTCGATTGTGTTTAAAATGCTAATTGCCACTGTTAATTTTATTCGACAATTTAATTCAAGTTATTTTAATTTATCGATTTTTGTAACAGATAACGATTGCTCTGAAAATATATAAAATTATGTATATTTATCCTCTTTGTATAGTTTTGAATGATTTAATTACAAAATTATGCAGAATTTGTACAAAATTTGTTTGAATCCATGTTTATTTTATTTCTTAAATGAACCGAATTTCATTTTCTTTTGTGAACTATGTCTGAAATAAGGTAAAGTGCACGACATTTTATTAAAATCTAAAAATATTTTAATTGTACACCAATTTATTCTCATAAAAATTTCATTTAAGCCTTGAAATAAAATAATAATGGGTTGACTTCTACATCTTAAATGCAAGACATGTAATCTATAGAGAAGAAGAGAAACAGTTGGCACACATAATGCTTGTACAATTTTGAAGAAAAAAGCAATAAAAAATTAAAGTGAATACTTTGTATTTGGAATAAAATTTAATTTTTAAAGCATCGAATGTGATTTAACGGTAAAAGCGATTTTGCGCGCCACTGATAGCACACATCCCCACCTTATGATTATTTAACACACCATCATTAAATAATGAAAAACAAATGTATTGCATGCATATTCATGAGGATGAGACTTTTGCACACCAAAATAAAGGAAACGATTCTTGTAGAACACGAACTATTTGCCTACCTTCGTGATTTTCCTCAGAAGAATCATTTATATAAGATTTGCAAATGCAAACTTATACAATGGGCTTGAGTTATTAATCGCTTTCATGCATACCAGTTCGAATACCATATATACAAAAATACCATATATATCAAAACGTGTCTAAGTTTTTAGGAACACACAAACCGTGGTAGAAATTAATCCATTAAAAATGTGCAGAGAAACAGAAACTGTTCATTAGAGGAAAAATTTTCCCAACTTATGAAATATGCTAGCATTAAAATTTCATAATAATTCAATCATAATTGAAACACTTATCGCTAAAATAAATTGCTTTTTACTAGATTTTTAATAAATCTGTCGTTTAGTTATTTCAACTAGCATTAAAATGCTAAATTCACAAGTGGTACAAAATGAAGATTATTTTTGTAGTCAATAAATATGAAAAATATGTTGAAATAGGCTTAACATTTAAGACAGAAAGCTGGAGCCTATTTTTTGCTATTTTGATTTGAGCTAATTATTTACAATACAACAAATAATTTCAATTTCTACCAAGTAAGTATGAACTTTTCTCTAAAAACTGTACGGACGTATGTAATTATGTAATAATTTGACATAATCGTATACAAAATTTTGAAAACGTAAAATAGTCCATAATAATTACATAGATTTGTACAAATATTATACAAATTTTACACAATTTTGATCTCTATTTTTAATATTAAAAGTCATACAAAATTATACACCTGATAACTTATACATAATTATCCATAAAAATTGAATTTATTTATTTATAAGAATTTGTTCTGTAATGAACTTGCAAGAGATAGGACGGAAATAATTATACGTACCTGTACGTTAAATTACCTAAATCTGGTTAAACTTATTCGCAGCTTAAGCACCAACAAACCACTTAATCTCGGAAGGAGCGCTTACTTTACTGAAAATCTTCTAAGTAAAAAGTTATAGTCCAGATTTTAGTTTTAATCTCAATTGCAACGGACAACCAGTTTTGATACCTTACCGTGATATGTTATAGAGCAAATGAATTTTTTCTCAACGCAAGCACAATTTCCGCGTTTTTTAATCTATTAAGCGGAACCAATGTGACTGTTTGTAGACTAGCGAGAAAATGTTAACAGAATATTAACAAACAGAAAATACTTCAATAAGTGTGTTTGCTATATCTAAAAACAGCCACATTAGCCCTTCTATATATAAAAAAACGCGAAAAAGAGTACATGCGTTATATAAAAAATATGGTGTACACCAAGGATTAAGTAAGCTTTTCATTTTGTGTCATTTGAGTACTCGTCTTCGGTTCGTGTTTGCAGACCGTCGACAAACCGCAAACTCCACATTCGGTCTAAAAAAGCGCACTTTATTCCTATGGCACACAATATACTATCTTCTGCTTATCAAGAGGATATTAAATATCAATTTCCGTCCAGATTAAATCGTAAAGGTCCAGGTGACCAAAATATTCCACCGAATTCTCAAAGTTTCAGTTAATTAGTAGCTATGACTAAAGCGTCATAGTGGAAGTGAAAATGTGTAGACTTTTAAAGTGGAAAATCTACACATTTTTACCTTTAATGGCACTTTACTTACAAGAATAGATATTTAACTAGAGTTTGGTGAATTGAGTGGAAAGTTTTGGCCGCCTGGATCTTTATGGATTAAATTGAACAGAAAAATTTCACACAAACATTCTTATTAGACGCGAGCAAAATATAGAATACACAATCAGTACGAAATTAACTCTCCCGCAAGCATACCATTGACTTATATTAGCCACGAATCAAACACTGCTATATTAACTAAGTAGCGAAAAAAACAATTTTTTTAAATGTTAAATTGAGAATGTTAACTAAGGTAGTTCATAGCCACCAGCGATTTTTAACCCATTAATTTGATAGTATATTATACAAGGCTTAAAATTAAAAATAATAATTGATCTCTATACACATCCACACTCATACGTACGCTCACGCACACATGAAGAAAGTAAATCAGTGTTTATAAAATATTTTATCTTTAATTAACTAGGAGAGGGCCAGGCTTCGGCTCAAACTTTGCGTTACGTTGTTGGATAAAGAAATATGAAAAAACTGCAATTTTAGACCCTAACGCTAAAAAACTCAAGTTTTGAATTTCTTTAGCGTTAAGGTCTAATACTGCAGCATTCTTCATACTTCTACGTCCCCAAACGTATCACAAAATTCAAGCCGAATCCGTGATCCATAGGCTTCACCCTATACTACTGAGTGCGTAAAAGGTACTCATTTTTTTAATAGTGTGAAAAGTAGTTGTAAAGTACACATTACTAGTATTTTGTACAGCTTTATTCTTCATTGATTAAATACATACTGCGAATTTTGTTAAAGGTACTATGTCTTTAGGATACTGTCTGCAATGACTCACGGTACCTTCATAACGATTCATGTACGAAAGTATTCAGCCACAATTTTCGATTTTATTGAGAACTTTTTAGCTATATTGCCAGGTTACAAGTCAAAATATCTATTAGTTTTTTTCAAAAATAAAACTTTTTGTCAAACAATGAACTTACCATTTTGAAAAATTTGGATTATTGCTTTTTTTTATAAAGTGAAAACCGCCATATTATTTTTTCACACTTTAATAAATCGAGTTTTACGTACTCAGTTGTTTAAATAGTAAACGCAATACGTGCGTAATATACTATTTTCTATACATTGTACCAGACTTTGCAAATTTCGTAAATAAATAAATAGATAGGGTTTCGTCAAAAAAGTAAGTAAAATTAATTATGTCTATCATAACTTCAATTATTATGTAGTATTGAAGATTAAAATCTACAATTCTCTAAATTAATGAAAACGCGGTTATTGCATGAACTACCTTAAAAGCTCGAGAAAAGGAACTTGCATCGATCGGACAGCTGTCAAAACGATTTAAGAAAGCTACATGTAAGGAATACTTGATATGTCAAAGTTTTTATTTTCTTTAAAAAAATATATAATGAAATTTATTGTGCAATTGAAAATTCCATCGAAAAAAAAATAATAAAAAATAAAGATTCTTAAAAGTTAATTGTTTTAAAACGTTTAAGCGGTCAACGTGGATTATGAATCGTCATATTTTATTTTCTATTATGGGCTTACTAGCGGATATAAACAAGGTGTTAAAAAAATCTCGGACCGGTTGAATAACTTGTAAAGTTCAATCGGTCCGGTACTATTTGAACACTTTGTATATAGTACAGGAAAAAAAATTTTGAATTATGACGCAAAAAAAACATCACTTAAATGTTTAAAAAGAACCACTACCTTCTTTTTATTTTTATTTCATATTTCATCTAAAATTCTATTTGTCTTTATTTAAATGCTTTAAGAAAATAAAAAACTTTTTAAGCAATACTGATTTGAAAGTATTTCAAAGTAAATATGAAAGATTAGTTAAACTATGAAAATAACTCAACATCTTTCTTGGATTTGGAGCTTCTTTTGAAAGAAATAAGATACAATTTCACATGGTACTTGGAAATTCACGTAAAATTATGATTTGATTTCAGATATTTTATGAGTTCTGGCAGCAAATTAACAATATTTTACAGTTAATAAGTATTCTTAAATGAACCTGTAAAAATATTGATATTGTTATGATCTGAAGAAATGGAACGTGCGCGCGACTTCGGATATCATAAGTTGTTATGTTATTAATAAACAAATAGTCTGAGCCTGGATGTCGACAACAATAGTCACGTTTGACTTTTAATAAATAAAGTCTATTCTTTTTATAAGTATTTGTTATGTTATTTTCTCTTTCCTGAACATGGATATAACAATATTGTCAACTTGATAACTATTGATTTAATTTTCAAGCATCTACTTCAAGGCCATAGTCACTCCAAATACAGTTCAGATATTTGAATGAAAGTAATGGCGCTCTTAAACTTTTATTAACGATTTCATAGCACCCAAAGCCCGCGCTAAAAAGCTAAAAAGTTTTCCAGGGAGCTTTCTACCTATATGCCTACAACAGCATCGCTCATACGGTCCTGCGCTGTTTGGTTAAATAAAAAAAATAAATAGATCACGAGCAAGAATCTCAATAAATTCAATCGGGAATCGCTAACTCAATAATAAAATCACGTCGCGCTCCGCTGTAAACACACTGTACCTTTGTAAGCCGATAGAACCGGCTGGAATGTGGCAACCAGCAGCAAAACTTGCTTCTCGTACGCGGACAGTTTGTCCCCGTTAAAGTTCTGGATTACGACGTTAACGCGGAACGGCATGTACTGCATTGCATTGGACTGATGGGATTCATGTTGATGATGTTGGTGATAATGTTGGTGATGATGTTGATGTTGCTGAAGGCCGTTCTTGCCGCAGGCATTGGGAACGCTGGACCTGCGCAAACGGCAGAAGATGCTCGCTTTTCGACCATTGGTGCCTGAAAATTGCATAGCAAATTCACAAAAGTTGAGATTAGTAAAAAATAGAAGGGTATAATCAAGTATTTGCTATGTTTTAAAGATATATTGTGAGTGAATACTGAGAAGAATGGTAAATAAATATTACAAACAATCTCGTGAACATATCACAGACTGCAATAACATCTAAATTTACGATATTTCTAAAGGAATTTACCATAAAGTAAGATTTTTTTTATCTATATTATAAATTATAGTTCGCTGAGAAACAATATTACTTAGAAATAGTATTCAACTAGACCGTAAACTGATTGACACATCTACCTTAAACTTATTTCAAAACATCTAGAAACATATCACAAGCTATTCTGATCAGTAGGCCAGTCAAAACAATGATTATTAACAATACACTTTTTAAAACATACTAATTATTAATAATAAATTCATATTTATACCTTGTGAACAAATGTCCCTAGAGATCGCAATTTCACTGGCGATTCTTTCAGTGAGGATATGCTTGTCTTTTGGATCGAGGAAATCGGTAAATAGTTTCCCAGTCCACGAGTTCTTTGCATAGCCTAGGGACGCATACAACGACGGAGTTGCGTGCACCACGAGACCGTCGTTCATGGATATGACCACGTAATAGTCATCCTAGATAAGGATACAAAAAAAAATGTGATTTAATGTTATGTGTTTCAGACCAATGTTGGATTGTAAGTAACGTCTGATGTTGTAACTAAAAATAAATATTTAGTAAATGCATTATTTCGTCAAAAATCTTTTGTAAAAACAATAGTTTTGGGTTCGGTAACAGTCATCATAAAGAATCAGTTTATTATTTCAATGGTCTAAAACGATTGTTTTTATTTCAAAGACAGCTATATATAAATATAACAGGATTCGTTCGAAGATATATTACGTTATTCATCGGAAACTACAAAGGCAAAGTTGACAATTGTGTTTTATAATTACAACGACGATTTCTGATTGATCATTATTATAGAGCATATTATTTTCATATGTGTAAAATGGAGATAAGGGCTCACTTATTCATAATGAATGTTAGTGACTTGCCGCTGATAGGTTCCGGAATTCAGCGACAGCTTATTGCAGGAAATTGTTCAGAATCTCACCGCAAATGGATTGGTTTATTTCTGTTTCAAAGATTATAAAATTTTCAAGTCATGAATAACAATCTATTCTTCAAATATATAACAACCTATTGTACAGTAAAAGAAAACAATGTTAACAAACTTTTACAGTATGCAATTTTTACATTACATCAGTAACAAAAAATATAATTTTTGTTATAGCCTGTAACTCAAATTAAACTCAGAAAAAATTAAAACAACGCCTTTTGATAGACAATTTAAAATTGAGTCAAATAGCGGTCATATTTTTGAAGTAAATTTTAATTGATTTGAAATCTTAAGTTTTTCAACGCCAATATTATTTTGAATTATATATAACTATTTTATGTGCGCATTATAAACATTTGAAATTTAGATGTTTGAAGAAAACTAAGGTGATGCTTCAATTTGCTGAGTTTAGTTTCGTGAAAATTGAAAAATAGGAGTGTTATAAAATTGACAATCAGTAAATGTAGGCTTGCATTCTACACCTCTGGAATTTCCCGCGTGTCGTTGAATCTCTGAGTCTTCCCGACAAGGCCCGCAACTCTCCCAGTTTCTAAAGTATCTTAAAGAAAATTTGACCAGCAAATCCAATCCTGCGATCGGACTATCATCAAATTTGATCAGATTCACAATTTTTCAAATGACCATAGACTTATCAATTGCCCATTTATAATGGTCTTTTAAACTTTGACTTTGAAATGGATACTGACGGCCGCATAAAATGATAAAATCAAATCAGTACGGTTGTGGATAACAGTTGTGTATTGAATGTATGAGAGATTCACTGAATTAATGCACCTAATAGAAATTTTAAGTTGTTACGTGCCTTTTACAATTTTCATCAAGCTTCAAGAAGAATCTGATAGTATCAAGCATCCATTGTATGCGTCAATCTACCAGAAACATAAAAACCTACGATCACAATTCACGTCAGATAATCTCACATTCAATTCAATGACAACTCTTGACAACAATTGACTGATCCATAACTTGAGTAGTTGTATATATATAAAGATTTTACGGCAGATAGATTCTCTGTAAGGAATCGTCTCTCCGCCTGCTTGTGTAAAGAGCTGGGCTCGTCATGAACACAGCATAATAGAGTTACAGGTTGAACCCGATGCATCGTCACAATATTGTCACATGGCATCACGTATTTATTACGTATCCTGCCTTAAAAACAATTGCTTTGTGATAACAGCTTCCAGAATTAGAGTATTATATGCATCTACCGATCTAGTCCTGCTATACAGAATTCTGTATTCTATAAAAATGATAATTATAATTATAAGAAATGATAAACATAATAGTATGGAAAAATGATAAAACATAAGTATGTAGGAATGATAAAAGTAAAAAGTGAGTAATAGTAATAATAATAATAATAATAATAATAATAATAATAATACGTCTGTAAAATAAATCAGTGTGTGTGAGTGTGTTTAGCTGCGTTGTTGCTGCTGCAGAATGGTTATACTAACGGTGGATTGCAAGCTAGACTCTTCGAGCGGGTTTATTTTCGAAGTTAGACCCGCTTTGGAGCCGGACATCAAGTTGTTGTCGTTGTGGACTCCGAGATCGGCAGCATCCACCAATTCTACACCGGCTGCATCTTCTTAAATTCGCCAACAAAAATACTAGTTACACCCTATTTGTACCTAGAGGCTGGAGTCCAGTCACAGTTTTTTTTTTTTTTTTTTATTTAATTGGGTTTTTACATGAACAATCGACGAAAGGGATGAAGGAAAGAACAGTTCTTTTTATCTGTTCACTTTAGCATATATACGACGCTGTTGCTTTTGGTTTTTGCTATTTCATTCAATTCTGTTCTTAAACGATATAAAACCTTAATTAAGACATACACGACCAATGGACTCAGGTCTCTGTCATTTACGTACATATCTATACATATACTGACAACCGTCGAGCTGAGCGATTACCAAACGATAGCTCGCATATAATAAATACTCGTTAAATATACACAAATTATGTGTGGAACGAGTAATAATAACCTTTATTAGGCCGCCACATTGACTAATGGTCGATGAAAATAATAATTACCTAAGTCGGCGTTATTTCATTCGGTCGGCCGATGATTATGCGATCACACCGAAATAGCGCGTTTCCGACCATTGTGTTCATCAACGATTTGACTGACAACATTAATACTGTGTCCCGTTAAAAGGGGGGTAAGCAAATAATATTAAACGTCTCGGAGATACTTCACTTTCTCTCTCCTTTTCTCATTCGCACAGGTTCCCGTACCTCCATTGCACAATCGCGTTTACCCTCACCATTGTCCATCTATAACGAAACGCGCAGACTGAAAAGCATTAACCCTGGTGGAATATAACAACGTAACACTCGTCTTTTGCTCTTCTTTGTGCTCTCACTCACAAATTCTCTTTATCTCTCTCCCTCACGCCACTCCAGAGTGGTTATTAGCGTGCGTTGCGTGGCCTCTAATGTAACGGAAAAATTATATAAATACTTACGTAAATTACGCTTGTATAATTGGCTACGAGGCAACGTTAATGCGGGCTAAGTTGATTAGGATAGCAATATTTTTGCGAGGATCAATTGACTTTTCGATGAAAGATAAATTAAGAAAATAACGCTTCACAAATTTTCAAAATAGATTTGAAATATTTTTAGCCGCTTATATAAAAAAAAAAATTTCAAGCAGTATTGTGGATAACGCCACGTGATTTTATCAATTATACATTCTTCACGAATTTACTTTAATTGCTATACCATATTAAATAACCATTTTACTATATAATATTTGTTTATGTGCTTAATTTATTATAGTAATAAAAAAATAATATCTAAAAATCATAAATTGTGTTAAATTTATCAATAACCGACAAATGTAATTTTAGAACCAGAAATTTCCGTGGTTATAAACTTACGACAAGATTAACGGTGCGTATCGCATAAAATCAATACCTACACACGATGTATTATATGAGAAGAAAATTGTAGATAACTCATGAATTAACATAAGAAATTATATATATATATATATTTAATAAAAGACTATTTTTTATAATCAAATTATATAGTGAAATTGAAATTTATTAGATTAAATTTTTTTAGCCACTTTGCGAACGACTTTCAAGTGTTCAACCAAATTACGGCACGATCTTACTTTATATAATGAATTTATTAATATTGATTACGTTCATTTTCTTAATGCGTCCCATGGAACAATATCTTTCTATATTGGCCAGCAATTAGCTTTAAATAACGCCGAATTATGACGTAATAATAAAATTCATAACGTGCGAATTCAGCTTTGGCCATTAACGCGCAAAGCACATTTAGCCGTAACAGACCAGTAAAATCACAAATTACGACTACAATGCAACGTGAGCGATAACGAGACACACTCTTCACATGTTCCAGGTATTTTATTAATAACCGCCAGCTATTACGATATGCTATATTCTATTGCTGCATCTTTTTTTCAGTATTTATCCGATGGAATGGATATAGAAAGGCAAGCTTAATTCACTTTTTTTTTAAACCACACAACGCATTGTCCCAGTAAAATAGAGCAAAACTAATATTATCGTCGAAGAATTACTAGGAGAATTAACGATTGCCTATGCTTTCGACGAATCGAAATATTTTGCGGACGTCGTTGAAGAAAGATGAAACGAGAAGGGCGTACAGGTATAATCTAGAGCTTGAAGTTTTCTCAGACATTTTTGTCTTAAAAGGCTTTGGTCAAGTACAATATTGGTAAGAAAAGAAAAATCAAAAATATTGGTTGCTTTACAATAAAAAAAAGAAAATCTAAATAGTTAATTTTAAGAAGCTGAAAAGTAGCGAAAGTAGAAAATTGTCATGTCTATTTCTTGCAAACCAATCAAATTGATCTTCAAATATTTTATAATAGGAGATTTCTTAGAATTTCGATTTTTACCAATTGTTAAACAACTTTTAACTCATTGCAAATAATAAACTATTGCAATTGTTTTTGAAAACTAATATACATCCGATAAACTATCTTTGTATGCAAGATATTTATGTACAAATTCAATTAAGCTTCCAACAAATTGCACGACCATCAATCACCAATGGTCCTGAAAAACTTTCAGCACCCTCTAGACTTCCTTATACCACTTGCATATTTATCTTGCATATGCACTACACATAAAGAATTCTACATTTGAACTTGAAGGGTTTAAAAAATTGAAGAAAAAAGTTTAGAAGGTACATCTCTGTCGTAAATTTTTTTCACGTTCTATACAATAAACAAGAAAATGTTCTTTGCAAAACGGTCACTGATTTAACCGATCTAGAGCCATCAAAGACGTCAAAGAATTTCAGTCAAGAAAGCAATTAGAATATAAAAGAAAACATCAATTTAGGCCAAGATTTATGCATTACATGCATTGAAAAATCATTAAAAATTACATTAAAAATGAGAGCTATTTTCCGGGTCCACGTAATAGTTAATATTTTTATCAATTTTGTCTTTTTTACTTTACACGGAAACCAGATTAGTTATTAGATTTTTCCCGTCTATTGCATAGCTGCATAGAATGAAAGAAAAATTGATGCAGGGTTGTGCTTCCAAATTCTTATAATTTTTCAATATTCTCCAAGTACAAATTTCCTCAAATATGCTCAATACGCCTTTCGCGTATAACGAATCACGTATATCATAACCACATAACCGTCCGCGTGTGCGCATGGAGGATAACCGCGAATAACAACGATTTGAGGGATGGATTATTTGTTTGTTTGTTTTCTAGGACGCCGCGAACCAACCTGCAGTCTTGTCGAGAATCATCGGCTTGCAGGGTTTATCGGTAACAGCTGCGGCTGCAAAAGCAGCTACCACCGCAGCTGCAGCTGCTGCAGCAGCAGCCGCGGCTACAGGCGCCTCCGCCACAGCGACTGAAGCTTGAGCAACAACAATGGCTTCGTTATGGTGCTGTTGTTGTTGCTGTTGTTGCTGCTGCTGCTCAGCAATGGTTTGCTGTTGTGGCTGCTGTTGTTGTTCAACGATAGTTTGCTGCTGTTGCTGTGAATGCTGCTGTTGTTGGGAGCTGCTTGTATTCTTCGACTTCTGTTTCTTGTAGCTGGTTTCTTTGCGTTTGGTTGTAATCGGCTTTGGCAGGGTCTCCGTGCTGAAATAGTCGCACGTCACGTACGTGGTCGATGAGGTTTACACACAACAACGTGTTTATGGTAAGCGCACTGTTGGGTAAGGTTTAGGATTAAATTCTGTAATGGTTCGAAATGGGTTTGGCACTGGGTGTGATTCTGACGCCATTTGAAATTGTTCTTTTATTTTTTGCTCATCTGTTTTGTTACTTTTGATTATATTGTAAAAAAATTAAGATCATTGTTTTTGTTAGAAATCGTTTACGTTATATAGGCGAAAGTTTTTTACGTTACAGCCTGCTGAAATAATAACTGGATATTACAGAATTTAATAAACATTTGTGTTTGAGCAATTTTTTTATGAAAATTCAAGGGATTTTCATACAAAATTTTGCACTGTTTTGAAGCACGAACTTGCATATAATAATAAAACACATATAAACACTGTTCTACATATACAAAATATAACATTGTCTAATAAACATTGATTAAAAAAAGGTGTTTCCATCGTTGAACACAAACATTTTGCTTATGATTTGCTTTTAAGTTTAAATTTCATTTGCTAATTTCAATTTAATTGAATTTATATATGAATCAGCTTTCTCATTGTATAACATCGCTTATATTCTGGGCAATGCTCTCGCAACGAATGGTTGCATCTTAGAATCGCATTAAAATACTCAGAAATAAGGCAAAGAAATTTTTCTACCATAGACCTACGATTCGCTTGTCAGACTTCTATTATAGAATGTCACGGTGGTTGTCACGAGGGTAATCAACGTGTCTGGGCGAACTTTTTGTTCAAGGTTTGATGAGAGAAGCATTGGAGTGATTTATAAAGAAATTACTACGACTGTAGTCCTTTTCTTGTTTATATCACGGTTCACATTTAGATTAACTTTCAGTATAGGGCTTAAGGAAAAGCAGATGATCAGTGTAGGGTAGTTGATATTGATTGAATGTACAATTCATTGTGTTGATGTGCCATGAGTAAAACGACAAGTACATAATTACTAGACTATCAATGTATTTTCCCCTCTAAAACTACTTAACGACCAACATCTTGACCTTCTCAACCAACACCTCCAACCGATTCGAAACCGGCGCGTGGCTATCCTACGATCAAGACAAGTTCATTGCCTTGAAAAACCACTGGCAGAATTTCGCGAGTGCAAGAATGAGATATATCGCATACATTTGTGTATATAAGTACAAGCTGAGCCACGTCACGCGCGTATATTATCTTTGCGACACCCACGTGCTACTCCATGTGCAGTACGATGTATAGCACGACAGCTGTCTTGTGCTAGAGTAGCACGCGATTGGAGTAGGTAACCCGATACGTTAACAGAAGAAGCTACCTGTTAGTAAAGGAAGACGATGACAGTTGGTTCTTTTTTTAGAGTTCGTATAATTGTACGCTACTAGTTTCCAAAGGCGTAAGAAATAAGATGAAGAGTCCTAATGAAAATTAATAATATACACCTAGAAGAACTGTTCTAACTTTATAGGTACTTCTGATCTTCACATACTTAAAAGAAGCAGCCTTACATCACACGAAACCACCCTGTTCCCTTAGATTTACATAAACAGCCGACATTATCCAACCTGGACCACTTTAACCTCTCAACGTATTTTTAGATAACCTCGTCCTAAATCGCGCACCCGCGTTAATTGTGGATCCGAATACCCTTAATTATTACCGATCGGTTAAATTAATGGAACGGTCTTATAGCAGCATATATAACCATGCTCGCGCTTCGTTATTTTTGCTTGCATTGCCTCGCGCGTGCTCCGCCCGTCCTTTACGTAATTTTAACCAGCTGCTGGCGATGTAGCGCGCTTATACTTATATAGACACATATACTGCACGAGGCGTGCAACGCCGTTGTTGGTATGTATGAATATGAAGTCTATATAGAAATGACTGAATTTTTTTTATTGGGAGGTGGAGTAGCACCGAAGTATACGTGGACATGATAGTTGCTTTTTAAAGACGTGAATTCAAAAGTCGATGTAAAATAGACTAATCTCTAAAAATAAATTTACAGTAGACAACAAAATTTTGCTAGCAGCTTTATTATTAAAATAATCACAAAAAAAACCTCGTCCGGTAGGTGTGTTCCTCCAAAAAAAAAAGAATATGTTTTTATCGAATACATTCTTTTATAGTAATGAAATCGTAATTTATATAGCTTGTGTAAGCCTATCGCATTATCTAAAAAATTGTTGATAAAATTATCATCGGAAGATGGTGTAAAAAAATGTACTGGTATATAAGCAATATATACTGATTGTTGATCGCAAAATAACAACTCTATTATTGCACAACTAAACTGGTTTGCACGTTTAAAGTAAAGTATCAATGTATGCCGATAACGCTTCGTTAAAAAAAAAACTTCTACCTTTCTTTGAAATAAATTAACCGTATTGTTATTTTCAAATTCAAGATAAATATAGAAATAAATTTCCAAACGCAAAACAATAACATCATCTCGTTACTTCTTTTACTTTTCCACTCTCCTATATATCGTCTAAGACTTCCGTCATTTATCCGAGAAGAATATCAGATCCACACCACCAATTAATAACATCTAAAAATCCAACGTGTCACACCTCGACTCTCAATTATCTCATTCATCGTGCATTATTATACACCCAAATCGATTCTCTCTAACACCAACTCACGATATTCCCTCTTGCACAACAACAATCGGGTTGACCCACTCTGCAGCAAAACCGCTCTGATCGCGCAATTAATTATATATTACCGAAAAATTATCCAACCTATAGGTTGTACCTGTATATATATAAAAATACCATCCATCGCCTCGCTTATGCTCGTTACGCAAATCATCATAACGCGTATATAAGCTAAATGTACAGAACAGAGAAAACCTCCGTTTGTATCCGGTGCAGCGCAAGCGCGTGTAGAGACGAGCGAGACACAATTAGGCACGTGTACGGCCACGTGCATTGCGCTGCTGTTTCTCTCTTTTTTTTTCTTCTTTTTTTTGCCTCGGCTGCGATGTTGTGTCATTCCACAAGAGAGAGAATGTGTGTGTGTGTGTGTGAATTAGTGCGGCAAGGGCGTTCCCGAGAACTGAGAGATGAGTAGTATAGAAGTGGAGGAGGAAAAGAGAGAGAGAAAGACACGAGTGCAGTGTGGTTATCGCGAAGAGCTGAGTTAGTGGAGGGGTTAGGTATACGAGTATATATATATATATATATATATATGACGGACGATTCAGTTCCGCGCGAGCACGTTTTTCGCTGCGTGACTGTTGTGCTTAGGTGACGCGCGCGCGCACGTTTGAGTTCCTTTTTTTTCTTTCTATATCTTTCTTCACCGGTATTCTTCGCTCTTCTTGGTTGCAGTTCGAGATAGACGAAGAGTATACGGAGCATGAGTGTAATACCGAGGAAAGAGATGGCAGGATAACCATGATAAGGATGATTCTTGAAGCATAAATTAATGCAGAAAAGTTGGTCAATTATTGATGTAGAATGATATTCTTTAAGGAAAGACGAAAGTTTCCTCGATAGTTGCAGTTGCGATTTCCAATGTTAATAATATATCAGCTTACGTATACTCGTTGTTAAATGTCAGAATGGAAATTGAATTTTTCTAGAGTCACCGTTAATTTACCTATAGCCCCTCGAACAATATGTTATATCAACTTAAAAAATTTATGCTCTCAAAGACACGAGTGTGTACAGCCTCTCACTCCTAAAAACGGATCCTCTCAGCTTATAAATACATACGTAAAATCGTCCCAGACTCGCGTGCGAGTTTAATAATAATACCAGTCAGCTGTCGCGCACGCGTTTCGCCTGGTTATACAAAGGACACGAATTATCAAGTAAAAGGATATATACGTATATATGTAACAACCTCGGCCGAGGACAGAAGCACGAGGCGATCGATGGCTTCTCCTTCTCAAATCTTGTTATAGGGCCACGTGAAATGGCTACACGCTCTCTCTCTCCCTCTCTCGTGTAACTTGTGTACACAACGTCTCGTGAAATGAAAGAGAGAGAGGGAGGGAGAATATGACAAGGGATAATTTTAGATCCATTGGCTATGTTTAGCCACGCGATGAACACAAGTGGTGATGTGTGCGCGATTATATATGAATATGGATATAACAACGCGTGATCGGATTTGAAAAAATTTCCGAGTCGCACGTTTTAGCAGTTGCGGAAAGGAACGTGTCTTGTGGTAGTAAAGAGCGAGAAGTGATACTAAGAACTGAACTACTATATTGATACGAGAATGAACTAACTGGAGGGAGAAAGATTAGAATTGTGAAAGATAAAGTTGGTTCGGATATTGAAGTATGAGGGATGTGAATGTGACGAGTTCATAGGATGCTATTTTTTCTTTAGTAAGTATTGTGATACGATTTTAACTCCAACTCAATCATTGTTAACCATATACAATGAAACTTCGAATTTCTTTAGATTGTTTCTTTACATTCTTTTTATTAATATTCAACTACAAGTTCTTTTCATTCAAATTCTTCTTTCATTTTATCGAATTTGATATTATTTTTTTTCTTCCTTTTTTCAATTTTTATTTTTTTATTTTCTTACAAGAGCTTCTTACACAAGTTAATATTGTATACATACAAATGAATTTTCTTTTCTGCTTGTCAAAGAATGTTGAGAAAAGAAAAAAAAATGTAAAGCAGAAATTTTGTTTGTATGTAGTTATAAATAATTTTTGTTTGAAAAGGTTGCCATCTACCACGACTGCTACTCTAATGCTTCTCTTATACCCTTATGTAAGTAGAATATACTTCACTTCGAATACCGTTTTCGTTCACATTTAAATAATTTAAAAACTAAATTAAATTATTATTAACGTATGTCGTTTTTAAATGAAAATAATTTACGTTTAAAATATCAATAATTTTTGCCCCAAACTGTAAAAACTTGATGCGTAGTGAAAGAAATCATATAAATATTCGATATAACTTTAGGTATAATGAATATTAAATTTGTCAATATTTTTGCGAACAAAAAGAATAAATAACGGTACAACATTCAATGGTCTGAGGAGAATCATACTTATATTGTATTATCACGTAATTGATGTAACACATTTTAAATATTACTCGTATTATAGAAAGCTAACTGTTAGATCCGTCTTTGTTTCTGTTATACGATTCTCTTTCGACACTCCAATACGTCACATCTTATTATACACGATCAACATACAAAGTACAGTAAAGAAAGTGTCATTGCTTTATTGGAAGTAATGTTTGCGTATGTTATTGACAACTGATTGATTTATAACGCGAAAAATAATCAACAACGAATACACCTTTCTATAATTTAAAGCTGACGTTTAAAGCTACAATTAAGTTGGCTTTAATTTAATTAATTAGTTTTTGAGTTCACACTGATAACATGCACTGACAAATTAATCTATACTCGAATAAATAAATATTTGGAATCAAATCTTTTTAATTTTTGCAATTTTAACAATTGATTATTATAACAAATATAATTCAAATAAGCGTTTTAAATTCAATTTTTCTTTATTACATTGTTATAGTTTAAAAGACTAATGAAGGAACATTTACTTTAAGATTTGATTTCTCCTATTTATTTGAAATATCCCTATATGTTAAAACATCAAGTTAATTAATTAAACGATTCAAAATGACTTTTGATGCGGACTACAATCTTAAAAAAATAAAAAATTTTAATCGACTTACCAAGACCCCAATGTTGAAGGATTCCCTTCATGGTAACCACTGCTTTCGGGACGGTTACTGTTCCGTGATACAGAACTCCCACTACTGTAACAATAAAAAAATTCTCCATTAACCAAAGCAAGAATATGATTATGTGTTCTACGTAATAATAAAAATGATTCTATTGATTTTCGCCCGCAAAGTGTTTCACATCGGCAAAGCAAAGAACTTTTTCAAAGATAATCTTCCAAGCTTCTTAGAATCCTTATTCTATATACAGGCATTAACAGTTCTAAAGGTCACTTAATAAGATTGGGAATGTTCATTTTATGCATATTCAGTAAAGATCAACTAGTGTCAACGATCCAATGTCAATGTAACGACAATGTCAACAAATAAAACGTATAGAAAAAAACCAAAACTGCCTTACTCAATTAAGGTAGTTCTCTTATAGGCCACGTGAGTCAATGCATATATTTTAAAAAACAGAAAAAAGTTCTTTAGAACCTACCTCTAATTTTGAAACCTACTATTTGATATATTAGAGAACTACCTTGACCCTAACAAAACTTACCATTTTCAAATCATTCTTACGTATAACATTACTTTCCATTCATATCATTTACCTATATATCCTTGTAAAAAAAAGAAATATCCGTTAGAATCTATTCTCTACTCATCGTAACTTATCTCTCCAGAACATTGGCAAAGATGGTGGTAATCAAAGAATACCCTATCCGCTAACAACTATCCACATCTTCACATTTATACATAAGAATTTCCCATCTAAAACGCATAAGAAGCAGCATCTTCTCGTCTCATAACTAAAATCCATTACGTGTTACGGCAGTGTAAGAAAAAAATCCTCTCTTTAGCTCAGTCCCGCGCGCGCTTTTCTCATCCCCCTTTATACCCATACGTTACGAGGGTACTCCTGTCACGTTGTTCCTCGTATATCCAAAGGATCTATTTGTAGCGTCGGATCGCGTTCGGTAATATAATAACTCGACGTATACTGGGGTGGCACATTCAATGTGTATATATGATGAACCACACAATGTGAGGTTTGTATAAACATGTTATCCGGACACATTTAGCAAAATTAGAGGTATGATGAGTATTTTTAGGGTAGAGTAGGGTCGACGTGCCGTTTCTTTGGCAATTGTCGAAAATACAATTGTGTTGGCAGTGGTGGAGGATTAATTTTGTTGGTTCTCACATGCATAAACAAATATTGTATCAGTTAAATCATTTGATGGGAATTCGACAGTTTAAATGAAACAAATTTAAATGACTTTGAGGCGTGTGCTGCTCGCTTATTACTTGTGGCTCTCTTATACAACGCGAGGGCTATATTATCAGTATATATTGTTGCGAAGAAAAGAGGGTAAGAATTTACATAAAGAAAAAAATTTAATTAATTAAAAATTTCTATAATCGAAAAATAACGCAAAGAATTGTAACATCTAAATTCTAAATCACAACTTTGATATGATTTCAATGCCTGTAGTATGAACTACAGTTCGAGACAATTGCGCAAATACTACTTCTCAGTGTACCAAATTTATCATTCATTTAAAAACATACAAAAAAAATTTATGCTAAACCACTCCTCTACCCTTGTTTCTTAAAGAACGCATACTCCACTGTGTAAAGAATGAAACTCTGAACAAAAAGTTTTCATAATTAATGTGTGAAAATTGTTTATTTTTAATAGGAATTGTATATCTATAGATATTGCTTTATAACTATAAATATACAATTTCTGTTCACAATAAGCAATTTTGAAACATCAATTATGATAAAACTACTTGTCGTATACAAAAACGGCCAATAAACTTTAGATTTAGAATTTCATTCTCTACATGATGGTGTATAGAGAAACATATATTTTCCGAATAAGTTGTATAATATCACTACACGATCTAAAAAATCATCAAAATACTTCTCCCTTCCGCTCGCTTTCGTTCTACACCATACAGTAAATCTAGAGAATACCTACATAGTTCAGTATCGCGCTTACACGTTCGGAGCCTCGTGTTTCCACGAGGGCGCGCAGTAGGTGCTGAAGGACGCATAATACATTGTCCGCGGTATATAACTGCCATACACGGTAACACAAAATTCTTTGCAAAAATTGCTATTTATATAGTAAAATTAATAAAATAATATCAATTTTTACTAAAAAAAAAAAGTTGTTTCTGTGATATATAATATGTGCGAGAGTTGTATTGTTATTTGAATTGCAGTTATTGACATACAGAAAACACGATCAATCTGAAAAATTCCTACATCTAAAACAATTCACCCATAAAATCCTCCTGATTTACAATTTTTTATGTGCCTTTTAATATCATAAATTAGTCATTAACCATAATATTTATGTTTACCCGATCCACTCGCGTTTTCGTCAATATTTAAAAACGATGTCACCAACCTCGCTACGCGGTTACGGAAATTATACCGTTCAAGGTCAAACATTGACCTTTCTGATTTATCTTTTTCACGTATCAATTATTTATAAAAATTTACTGGTATAAAAATAGCGTGTACACGTGATATTCTATAAGGTATACAGATATACTTTTCAATAAGAGATACCTTATTCAATTCAATTATAATATATAAATATAAAAAAGTTTACATTTTTATACTTTAATATTTCCTATAACAACCATTGTCAATACATTTCAATAGTTCACAAACAATAAAAAATGATTTACAAGCATTTTCACTCACTCATTCACATAAACCAATCAAAACAACACCTTCACTTACAAATCATAAGGGTTTATCGCCTTTAAACCTATCATATCACATCTCGCACAGCAAGTAGTAACATACATCATTGGTCAGACATAATATACATCCTTCTTCCCTCGAAATAACCCAAAGCAAGCTAATTTGAAAACGCGTGCGACCCTGAATAATCAAAGGAATGTCGAGGTCGATCCGACAATAATTTTCCCCATCCAATTATAATCATATATCCACATGTATACCCGGGTTTATTATAGTCTCATGTTCCTTTCAAATATACCGTATCAAATGGCATACAAACTCACACAAACTCTCACATATATATACATACACACGGTAGGTATATTATCCTCGCAATCGTCACGTTTCCGTATAAATACACGAACACACCAGCTTGTAGTGAGTGATCAGTTACCTATATGTGCGCCCATCGGATCTCTCTCTCTCTGATGGTTATATAAAGCTAAAGAGAGACGAAGGGCTGCTGCTGTGTGTGCGTGTCAATTATAAACTTTCCATCGGGTGAGCTCGAGAGAGAAAGAGAGAGAGAGAGAGAAAACTGGCGCCGGTCTCATGTAACATCGGGGTGGATATTAATAGAGAGAATCATCGCGTTTGGCCAATTGCAAAAAGTACACGATGTGGAAAGATGAGATTATGGCATTTCGAGGGTAATTAACAACTACGATCGTTACGTGCCAGTAGAGATTTTCCTATTTAACGTATGCTAGAATTGACGAGTGTCAAAGATAAAAGATACGCAGAAATAATTTGTAAAGATTCAAGGAATTTTGCATTTTGGAAAAAAGAAATTGAAAAATAAAAATACAATATTAAGGGATACATTGAACCCTAATAAATGTGTAACGGCATATAAATATAGCAAGCATCCTATTTAAAAAAAAATTAAGAACGCATAATGCCGTTGAATAACATATTCATACAATGTTATTAAACTACGTAACAACCACTATCATTATGTAGTTGATAGTAGTACTCCGATTAGATTCATAAAATTGATATTTTTAACTAATTCTATCAATACCGTTATTAAACGTATATCTTTAGAAATGATATAGTTTATTTTTAGTTCGTTCGAAGCCCTATATAATCTGTGATGCAGAAAATTATTTCATTAGTTATTTAACAATAAGTAAATAAACTACTCCGATAAACAGATTCAAACCATAACTATAATCCTCAATTGTAATCAACCAGATATCAACGATCAAATAATCTAATATTAAAAAAAATGTTAAGCTATAATTGAAATGTTAAAGTTGAATACACCCAAGAAATTAGTGAGAAAAAAACCTATTAATAAGTAGTGAATAACCACTAATAAATTACTATACTTTTTTCACTAATTTCTTAGTTAAAGCATCCCCATTACGAAGGTACACTTATAGCCGTAGAACTATTGACAATACCAGATGAAATTGGGCCACAGGTACGATGTCACCCCCTTCTCGAGACCCTCGACCCATGTGAAAACGTGCGCGGTCACTCCTCTCTTACTCGTACACAGCTCCCAGCAATTCACGTTTCAGCCGTTCGCGATTGTAACAATGGCTTGAGAGAGAGGGAGAAGGGGAAGTTATAATACAGGAACCGCGCGACCAACTCGGCGCGTGCTTCTGATAAATTTAACGCGATTGTCCCTGATGATGGATATTTTTAGTAATAACGTGCAGCAATAATAATCGCGACTGCGATGAGAGAGTTTGTGTGTGTGTGTGTGTGTTTATGCTTGGAGGTACATAGTGTAGTTGTAGTTTCAAGGGTTCAATTTAATGGGATTGAATAATAACTTGTATGGATCACTTCAATCCTCATTCTAAAGTAATATTAGATCTTATTTTAACTTTAACATTGGAAACTATGGAAAACCGTTATTTTAGTTGCTTCGAACGTTCGAAATTTTGAATTTTTAAGGGGAAAATTTTATATTAATGTATATAATTGTTTCTTTTCTTTTTTATTTTGAACCCTTTTCATCCGAATTTTGACTTCTCTGAATGATTCCTATACCTATAGTTGCAAGTTGTCACTAAACCAATAATCCAATAAATTTTGCCAAAATTTCACATTTAAAGTGGGTAAAACAACATGACAATCTCTGTATATAAATAACCTCATCGTGCATAATAACGGAACAACAGTCCACCTTTACGCAACATCATTAAAACTTATATGAATCCTTCAATCATTCGGTCTGCATGTAATCATAGTCCATTTCCATTATAGAAACATCCACCGCCTCTCTCGTAATTTGCATAACGACGACTCTCACCCCCTTTCACCCCCTTTTGTAATAATGAACGTTGACTTCATCAACTATCAAACAAACGAAACTAATCGTCCCTTTTGTATATATAAACATCGAAATTATATACCTATACATTTAAAGTAAACCCATGATTATCGCTTTCTCTCGCACTCTTATATTTATTTCCGCGAACAAGCTGCAGGGGGAAAAACGTTGGGTAACTGTATATATATATATACGCAGTAGCATAATTAAATACACGAGTAGAGGAACGTGCTTGTATAGCGAGAACAAGTGCGAGAGAGAGAGAGAGAGAGAAAATAAGTGCGCTACGTGCGCAGATAAGGTCTCGGTCAGTTGCACCACGCACGTGTAGTGTGGGTGTGTGTATGTATAATACACGTATACACTATATACATCTACTACTGCACTATACAAGTGATGAGACCAATGTGCAACTCGGCTGCCCTGTTAATTCCAATGGAATTAACCGCGATGTTATGCAATATATTGCTATACTCGACCGCAGAGATAAATGTCGAACAAACACGTATAAATAAACAATATAGTCTTGTATATATGAGAACCCAAAGGGAACAAAATAAATATAGATTGGTAAACTTTCTTTCGATCCCGGTTGTATATATATCGTTCACAAAACCATTTTATCATGATCATACAGACACGCGTAGGTATATAAACAAGTTCTTTTTTTATTTTAAGTTCGGCTTATCACACGTGTAGTTTATAAAAATGGCCACATATACACACTCGGGTACCCGATGCCGCCCGATGCAATGAACCTATATAAATATATATATGTATATATAAAAATATACAAACCTCATGTGGGATTGACTGTTACTGCATGTATTGGAGTACCCGGAATCAGAGATTTTAGTCCCATTCTCCGTTGAGGCATTCTCCTCCATATTCGTTGACTCCATAGTCGCCGACATTATGACGGCTCGCACCTGCAGGCTGCTTCTTCACAGCTCCACAAACTTTTTTTTTATATATATGATTGTCAAAGTGCACCCACCAACGATGTCGACGCACTCCAATGTTGTTTTATTATTATTATTATTATTATTATTCTCAAAACACTAGCACTCGCGTGTGCCTCCAGTGTGTCACCGGCACTATGATGCTACTATAATAGCTTCTGCTATTATTATTAAAACTGTTGTTGTTCGTTGTTGCACAGGGTACAGGTAAGTAGGCGTCCCCTTTGGTGCAGCGCAGTCACAACAGCAATGCATTTCACTAGCTGCATGTATTAATTATTATACTTTATTACGCGTAATATATATCTATATACGTATAATAATAATAATGTATAATAACGTAAGATGTGCTGTTTTGTTACACGCGCACGTATATATATATATATACGTACGATCGTATATAAGTTAACGTCACGAATGACAACAAAATAACACTGACGGCATGTGCACGCACACACGTTGTCACGGCTGGAGGACGGCTAGTCGAATGAGCCAGCTAATTCGCGCCTCTTGGTACGTAGCTCCCTCAACGTGTGTATACATGCGAAAGAGAGGGAGCGAGAGAGGTTAGCTAACGCATGCGCGGTTTGTAAGGTGCATATAAGGCTTGCCAATAGCCGGCAGATTGTCCCGCGAAATTTGAATTTCGCTATGTATTAATCTACTTTTTACGTGGTTTTTAGCTCGCGTGTATCCGAAGCAACTACTTTTTCATTAACTCTACTATAACCGAGCTAGAACTACTGATTATATCAGTGAAAGGTTCGAGTTAAATTGATTATGTTTATACAGATTGATTTTGCGCGCAGGATATAATTGGCAAACCTGCGCAAGCGCGCAAGCCTCGTGCGGCTTGGGAAACCTTGGCAACGCGCGCGGCCGGACGACGATCACGCGTACGGCCGCGTGAGTTAGGCCCCCACTCTTGATTGCTGCGATGCGGTATGTGCACTTGTATCTTCTTCTCTCGGCTTACTTATATACGCTTGTATATGTTTATTTTTCACGCGCGCGTGTCAGGAAGTCAATGTAATACATTCCCGTAGCTGTTAAAAAAATATATATATGTAAATGTTGGATATTTTACGATAAATTTGGGAGGTTTGAAAATATATATACAGAGGTTTGGATAATTGTAGAAGAAATTGTGGTTTAATTTTAAAAATTGTTGATTGTTGTTGACACAGTGTGTATGTGATTATAAATTATATTCGACCGTTTTATTGACAATGCGCAGTGTCCGGTATGTCAGATTCGCGGTAATTTGTTACGAGTCTCTTTCTCTTTTTTTTTTCTTAACAAATTCATGCGCATATATTTTTACACGTTTATATGTAGAACTTTCAGGGTCATCTTGTTGTACTGTCACTGCACCGCGATGCACGGATGACTTACACGCAAATAGACATATATCACACTGAATTCGATGAATATGCGACAAAAATTTGATTTTTACCAAAAATTGTAATTATTTATGTACCACAATTTTTTTAATTATTCAAATATTGCTCTAAAATCTAGAAAGTTTTATAGCTTTATATAGATAACTGAAAGTTTAACGAATATACGTTTTTGTTAAAAGCTCCACACGAGCGAATATCGTGTCATTATACGCCTTCCTCTAATTTTAGCGCAATTTTTAATTTGGTTACGTAAATTGAAATCCATCGCGATTATACAACGCATTGGCGATTTTTTTTTCTTCGCTCTGTGTGACAATTCAACTCGCGTCGTATATATTTTCAAAACAGAGCTTTCCGTTGCTTCCATTCATTTTTTATTTTTAAGCTTCGTTTATCTATGACACGTCCGACTCATATATAATTGACCATAAAAAATAGTTTTTTCCTATTTCTGGAAATTTAAATTAAAAGAAACACTGTGAACACATTGTAAATGAATATTCCAAGCCATTTTTCAGCTACTTTTACGTATAAATTATAGTTTCTACAACAATAATAAACCTATAGCTCTTATATATTTATACGTTACTTGGAAATAGATATTTATTTGCAGTGTAAAACAGTCTCGATTTAATCATTACATGCACGTTAACGCAATTATACAATTATTATAGCCCACGATAGTACATCATAATCCCAGCGTCCCAATGGCACCCATATAACACAGCTCGCGAATATCTCGAATGTATATTTAATCATTCTGAAAAGATCCCACTCCCATCAGTACCTAAGGTACTTACCGAACTGGCCTCCGTCGTCCCCTTATTATTACAACTTACACTTCTATATATACATTTATATATACATTTATAAACGTCGATCGATACGCTCGGTTGATTTTCAAATTTTCGAGGTTACTTAATTACCCTCCACATATATACTTGATATAACAAAATTACCATGTATATGTAAAATGCATTTGTCGCATTATTATAGTTTAAGAACAGTGTTGTATAGCAACCCCTGCTGAAAATTGACAATTAAAATCTATTAAAATTTATTGAAATTTGATAATTTTTAATTATTTTTAATGTAATTTCAATAAATTTCAATAAATTTTAATAGATTTTAACTGTCAATTTTCAGCAGGGATCTTATACTCCTTTCTCTTCCAATAACCCATAACACAATTAAATCGTTGTGCTTCAACATTTGTAAGACGAAAAAAATTACGGTACTATTTTATCAGAAAACAATTAAGATCGTTTTCTTTATTCTTATCTTTATTGAAATTTCAATAACAAGCGGTTAGATACCGTATATGCAGAAAAGTTCGGATTAACAAGGAATATCTGGAGCTACGTGGAAGATAAAGTCGTTGGCATCCGCGCGCACGTGTTATCACTATATATAGTCGGCTCTGCGTGAATGTGCATGCTAATAGTGAGGGTATACAACAGTTGATGTCGTTGCAGACGCAAATAGAAAGAGAGAACCTAGTTTCGGTGAGATACAAGAAATCGTATATGATTATACTTAATGTACTTATTAATTGCTGATGCTGATTGATTAGTAAATAAGGTCCGGACTTTCTAATGGTGCAGGGGGTGTTAATTGATTAATAAATTGATAGTCACGGTCCCTTTTTCCGCTTATTATTTTGCAAAGAAGAATCCGATGTGATTCATGTTGCAGACTGTCGTATAGTATAGTAGAGACGACACAGATGCTTTGTCATTAGCACCGTTGTTTTCTGTTATCAAACAATCTTTTATTGGCAAGTAAAATGCACAATCTCAGGAAACTCAATTTTCTTAGGGTTGTCAAACTAATAAAACAGAATCTTAATCTTCGTAATTGCGTCCGTCCGTATAACGCTTATAGCATATTTACATTACGGACAGATTTTGTTTAAAAAAATTTTTTTTATGTAGCAAAACTGTCATTTTGTTAATATTTATATAAAAAAATGTGAACAAAGAAGATTGTAAAATTAGACAGGAAAAAGTACAGAAAGGTTTATTGAAATGGTTCATATCTCAGGAAATAATCGGATTAATATGACAATATCACAAAATATAAGTTTAATTTACACATTTACAGTTTCCTTCAACAAGGACGACTAAAAAAAGTTTAAAAGACTTATATTTGCCTATACTGTAATGATGACATTTCTTCAAAATCGATTTTTTAATATACGGACTTTTCCATTATCTGCAAAATGAAATTATTAATTCAAATTAAAAGAAAAATGTTTTTGGTTTTCATACATTAGACTTTAAGATGTATCAAGGTTAAGCGAAAGTCAAGTTGCTAAAAATTTTTATTTTCCTGTCAAAAAAGTGGGATGATGTTTGTCATGATAAAAGTTAAATTAAGAATTCTGAAATCAAAAGCTGCTCATACCTAGACTATGTTATTTGGGTCCATACACCCAACCCAGTTCGTTTATCTTCAAATTGATTACTATTTCGGATAAAATCTTAAAAAATAGTTATTTTGTTAAGAAGTAAACAGAAAATAGTCATTATCAAACAGCAAATTTTAGAAGCTAAACAGAAATTTTTCATTGCGAACATTCAATTTTTATAGGTATGCAGGAAATCAATATTTTTAATTTTCAAAAAAGCAAATGAAAACTGATTTTCTTTAGTTTTCTTTTCTCTTTTTGAAATATTCAAGATTTTCCAATATTATAGATATGGCTATCATTTTAAGAGAAGATTATCATATTTTAAATACAGCTAAATATCTCTAGAAGTTCAGTTTTGTAGCTTTAGGATAATGTTCCAGCTTTTTTTATATCTAAAAACATGAAATGACCCATAACTTTGTTCTTTTTTTTTTGTTTAACTTCCATCTAGTAAGATAATATTTCGCAAAAAATGTGCTTATACGAACACTATCTTCAATCATCATTACTAAAAATATCATGACAACAGCCCGAGCGATTACAAATTTATTTCCGCCACGTAAGCACCTACTCAGCATAGTCACGATTTATGAAAAACCTAATTAAATTACTTATTTGTGATGCTGAGTCAATAAAGCTGTAGCTTGTCTCGGACATCTTCGATTTCGTAACAAAATCTAACAATACTTTTTTTTACCAAAATCATCGCGTTTTATCGATTATAAAAAATATATTTATATCCGTATTCGACACATAATAATACGAGTTACCGAAATTATATAAATGTAAATTACAGTAGCGAAATATCCGGTGGATCATTTCTGTCAACGTCGTTATGGATTTCGATACGTTATGCATTTAGTAAGATATTGTATATATATATATATATATATATATATATATATATATATAAAACATA
>JAWWEQ010022646.1:0-28130 GCA_035583055.1 Torymus tubicola | reverse complement strand
ATATATGAAGTTGTGGCCTAATTGAAAGTAGTGTATAGGACGCGAGAGGCGCGGTTTTATACATGCGCTATATACGAATTATTATCATTTTTCATTATGGGGGGCACCGAGATTGTAAACACACGTCTAGGCTTTTATTGCCGGTAAAAATGATTGTCGCCGCGCATGTTGATAAAGGTTTTTTTTTCGTAGCTCCATACAGTTACAACTCTCTTTCTTTCACACACGGGCGCCTTTTGTATGGTATGTATGTGTATTGAACGCGTATAAGTTGATGTAATCAGAAATACATTGCTGCAACCCCGCGTACATGTGGATATCTTAATTAGCGCGGAAATATTTCTTCGTATACGAGCAAGCGCGATTTTCGTATATAAAAGGGGTTGTGCCTCGGTCTACAATGGTTTCGCAATGTTATACAGGTACAGAGATACTTATATATAGGATGATGGGTACATACGTGGCTGTGTATACAACACGTATATAAAAAGCAAGAACTGCAACGGCCGGACGATGCGGAACGCATTATTGTGTGTAATAAAACGTGCGAACTTTAGCGATAAACCGCTACATACATATTATATTATTATAAGCGATGCATCGGGCGTTGCACGTATATACAAAGCAAACGAGAGACACGTAAAAGAAGCCTATAACCTCTCTTGATCAATCGGCCCAATAACAAAAGACCGTGAGAATCACTTCATCGTCGTGTCGCACTTTTTGTATATATATATACGTCCATACCCAGCTCAAGGGCACGATGAAAGAAAAAAAAAAGAAGTTGCCGCTGCCGTGGAATTTCTCCGCGGCACATAAGAGAGAACGAGGGATCGAGAGAGATTTAATTCTCCCCCCTCTCTCTCTCTCTCTCTCTCTCTCGAGACTTTGATTCAGCCTGACGTCAGCGTATATAAGCTGCGCCGCGGTGGCCGCACACTGCGGTGCATCAATATTTTCGTCGTAAACATCACACGTATAGGCCGCGTATTATATATATATACTGTTGCGGGACGATCTCGACACAGAGTATAGATATAGTGGCACACGATGCTGCGCATGCGGATTCCGAATTATCGTCTCTGTGTATAATATGTGTGTGTGTGTATATAGTGACTGATGAGGTTTGTTCTCTCGCGGTCGAATCTCTCCTCTCAATGAGGCGATTGTTTTTCTCAACGCGACACGATGATTATGATTATGCGGTTGCCCATTGTGCCGATTGTTTTGTGAAAGTATACTTATATACGGATTTTCGTTTGTACTTAATACTTTTCATCGGTGTTATAACTATATACAACAACATTACATTATCATTATATTTGTTTCCACAAATATTCCAGGGGTTCCACTTGTGCATATATATATATATAGAATTTCACGGTTCGTTTTCCTTTACACAAGAAGCGTGCATGTTATCATGGCGCACTCTTTTACCTTGTCGTATAAATTACCGATAGACTGCGCGATTATATATATAAACTCTATTTAACACAACAACAATCTTCACAATCATTTATTTTTTTTATACAAATGAATTATATATATATATATACACGCAGCTATAGACGATTTTATACGCTCTATACATATATATTTAAAAGCCGCAGGCTGGCGCCGCGCGTCCTCGAAATAAACCACGGCGCTTTACTTTATTAACGGCCGCGAACGCGAGAGCGAGTGGCGGCGACCGTCGTTGAATGAATATTTATACAGTGTGGGCTTCAATTACTGTATATAGAAAGGGTACGCTAATTGAATCCGGGGGACCGGCCGGCGCGGGCTCTTTACGAGTATATAGTCCTTCTCATCGTCGCTTAGAAAACTCAAGATGTATATTATACACATATATACATACATACACGAATGTAATTAATTCTCTCTCTCTCTCTCACGTTAAATATTAAAATCAACGGTTTAGACTATAGTATAGTATTATTATAGTCTTTTTTTTTCTCTCTATACACTCGTGACTTCTGTCTTTCTTTCTCTCGCGTCGCTCGTTCGTTTAGCGATTGTCTTAATGAGACGATTACCAGCTATCGCGCGCGTACATTACGATTGATAGCTTTTTTATGCGCGTGCGCCCAACTCGATGGAGAGAGATATATAGTCACTTTACCGTCGTCGTTGCCACAGGAATGTTATTAGTAATTTTTCTTTTTTTTTCCGGGTGACCTACGCAGAGTTCACGAATATCTTTTTAGGATATTATTTGACGTATTATACGTATATACGATATATATAATTTATATATTAGCATATATAATGACGTTGTAACAAACGAGCCTCGCGTTGACCAACGCTACTCTACTACCTGATGCGCAGCATTGTCTTCGGAGAAAAAAAAAATAAAACGAAAGCCAGCGCACGTTCCGCTGCTCTCTTCGAGGTAATAAAGGGCACGCTTAACACGTGTTCCGACAAACTGGCGTGCGCGCTTGTATCTTTCACTGTGCGGCTGCTCTCCCCGGGACACAAAAAGCCAAGCGAGAGAGAGGGAGAGAGAGAGAGACCGAGGGATCTGATAAACGAAGAGAAGAAGGAGGAGGAGAGACACGCTCGCTCCGAAATTCCTCAGCGGACTGTACTACTATACACACCGCGCTGCTGTTTCGGTCTCTCGAACTTTCCTTGTGTCCGTTATACGAGAGAGACCACGCTCCATTTTTTTTTCTCCTCTCTTCGTACTTTCACGCCTCCTTCGTTCACGTCTCTCTCTCTCTCTCTCTCTGTACATATTGTACACGTATATATACCTATACCCATATACGTGTGTATGTGTATATATATGGTTGTGACTCGATTGCGGTATATAATAAGCTACACACGTCTCTGTGCTGTGATGGCTGTTAAACTCATTACGAACGTTATATTGTAGGCTTTTTTTTCACAGCGACCGTCGCTTCTCTTTTTTCTTTTTACCTCACAAATATACCCACGCATTAACGCTTCCTTCGAAAATTATTATACTCACTGTGTCTCGTATATAGAAAGGGATATATATAGTGTCTCTCGACACCGGTAGCCATTGTAACCTCACAGAGAGAGAGGTACATTTTTTCCTTCCGGTTGTGCCGCCCGTAGCGCTGTGTAACACGCGCTCAACCGACAGAGACGATTTTCGCGCTCAGCAGTTCGATGTTTACCTCGCTGTCCCAAGCATGAGCGCAAACAATCATAAACATCACCACAGGCAGGCTTGCATTGTGCAGCGCCGCATTTTACGGTCGCCCGGGCGGTCCAATTGTTACCGATTAGCGGCTCAATGGTCTTGTGCTTTGACTTTTCGAGAGGATTATGAGGGATTTCTTTTTCTTTCTTTTTTTTTTTTTACTCACCGAAGACTCCAAGAGAGAAGAGACTATACGTGCGGTAGCTTGTGTTTTGTTTTTTTCTCAGGGGGTCACTTAATGGTCAGTGATTTTAGCGCTTGTATATAGTAGAGATTTAAACGAGCCTCTGAAAATTGCATTAGTTCGTAAATGCGGTCTAAGGATATGTATACGATATCCCAACGATATAACCAGGTTGTAATTGCAACGATCAAAGTTTCTCTTTATATATACATATACCTCGTCGATATATCAGGATAAAATTAATTAAATTAAACTCTTAAGAGAGAGAGAGAGAGGAAAAGATACTTTCGAAATTGTATAAGATAAAGCGCACTAAAAGTTTAACGACCGCAGCGCGGCCTTCTTTTTTTTTGTAATTCAAAATGCGTCGCGACCGCATACATATACATACGTGTAATATATTTACATAAATCATTGTATCTTGTATAGCTTTCGCGTGTAAAAATGTCGCTTATAATATATAGGGAGCGAGTGGGTATTATAAAGTTTCTCGTCGCTGTACTATAATATACGCTGTCGCTGATGATTTTCTTACGCAGACTCGGCAGAATATTTTTTTTTTATATTTCAGAAGCACCAGCGCATTCTTTCCAACGTTATATGCGCTTCTTTCACTTCTGTACATATATATATATTTTAACGCCTGGTTCTTTTGAAATTTAATTAAACAGCAGCATGCGCGCCTGTTACAACGTTCGAATAATCCTTTTTTTTTTCTTTTTCCTTTCCCTTCGCGTGTGTATATATCTATACAAGCGTGCAAAGTACACGTTTAATGTAATATACGTATACGAGAGTAATTAAAAGTAACGTTTTCTTCCTGTACTTACTAAAAATATTATTCCCAGTAGACGAGAGAGCGAATTGCTGCAGTAGCGCAGCATATATATAAAATACATATACACGCGTATATCCGGCAAATTAGCGCGTAATGAAAAGCCAATAGCAAATTACATAGCTGTCAAAAAAAAAAAGAGAAGAACCGTAAGAAGAACCTTACCCGCGCGATTATCGTCGCACACCCCCATACTCTTATACGCCCTCGCGTCAATATGGAATCCGCTTTGCCCCCTCAAGCGCGCGTCGCATCCACGATAAGAGCTCTTTCTCTCTCTCTCGCGAGCCTCTCCCCTCGCGCCCGGTGATTTTCCCTTTTCCCCGGCGCGCCACCCTGTTTGTATATAGATATGTGTGTCTGTGTATACAGCTCGCCAGGTTGCTGCGGCGCGTGCGCAAGCATGTATATATATATATACGTAGACGGATGGTTGGACAGACAGACAGACAGACAGTTGGCGTAGGTCCGGGCGCGTTGCGCGATTGGATTTTATTGAATGGGTGATGCTGGCTTTTTTTTCTTTTTTTTTTTTGTTTTGGAAAGTTTGAGGGCGAATTGATTTGTTTTAAGTTGCCGGGAAATTGAGAATCGATATGGTTATGTGTATATATACATATTATAAATGTAAGAAAATTATCGCGGCGACAAATTGAACGTGGAAGTTGAGTAAATATATAGTTGAGGGTATAATTATCACACGGAGATAAATATTACGTTAACAATCATCGTTTTTTAATTAATAGTATTAAAAAAAGAACATGTCATACATGTTTACTTCAACTTTTAGTAGAACATAAGTACAACACATAACAAAATGAAATATAAAGATGTTATTTATAACACTATAATAAGGAATTCCAATATTGGTAAACAAAGTTATAGAAAAAAAAACTTTTCTTCTGTAGATTTAGTTTTTACTTTCGAATAACAAAATAAAATTTAGCAAATTGTCTTCCAAAATTTTTTCAAATTCAATTCAGTCTCCTATTTCCTTATAATATTCTTGAGTACATTTTAATGTATATTGTTGTGTACTATCTCTCACACTATATATATTTTTCTCTGCATAACGGCTGATGATGTTTATTAATAGAGCGCAGATAATGAGCGCGATCGTAAACCTCGGCAGCAAAAACTATGTTACACTATGTATCTCTAAAGCTCTCAATATATCGTCCGAACGTGCGATATAAATATTGATATATACTGAGAAATCATCTGAGACCCAATAAACAGTTGCAACGTTAACACTCTACTACTTGACAACCATTTACAATCATTTTTCCTTAAACAAGTAAAAAAAAATCCATGTACACGCGTTCTCCTCAATCCAAAACCTCTCTACTCTGTCGCTCGTTTTTCCTGTGCGAGCGTCGCTTTTCTCTCTCTCTCTCTCTCTTTCCCGTCCCCTTTGCGTCTGCGCGCAGCAGCAGCAGCAGCCGGCAGATTGAGACGATCAAAGAGCCGACGGCGGTAGCGTCGCTTGGCTAGACATGATCGTTGCGCAAGCTTCTTTTTTTTTTTACAACGTACGGTCTATATCGTTCTGTCTGTACGGCTTTTTTCCACGTGAATATATATATATATGGTTTTTCGAAACGAGAGAGAGTTGGCATATAATTGGCAAACGAAGGTGATTGAGTTTTTCGGCGGAATGGAGAGAGAGAAAAAGGGTTGAGGGAAAATTGGATTCGTGTGGAAAATTGGTTTGAAAAGTTTTCGGATATAAAAAAAAAACGGAAAAAACGGAAAAAACGGATGGAAAGTTAATTATTAGAACACGCTTGTAGGTTCTTATCGGCTGGTCACTTGATAATAATTATTAATCTATATATAATAGACGCCTCCTCGACGTATCGTGTACACATAATTAGACAGGTATTAAGACAGTCGTTTACCAACTAATTAATCAATCGACTATCGCTCTAGAAATCATTTCAATGGATTCGCACAATCGCTACATACTACTATACGCGGAAAAAACACACTACGAGTGCAAACACCTCGTTCACCACATATATATACACACATCATCGAGAATAGATATCGATTACCCTCTCTTTTCACACACAAAACAACAACAAGGACAACAAACACAACCCATTCTCTAATCAAATCACGCTTTTTCAATCCCATTTTTCTCCAGCCAGCCGTTCATTCATTCATCCCCGTCGAGTTATACGTGTGTATATATATATATATACATATATATCTATACACCCCAATCTCTTCTCTCTATACTCTCACAAACGGGCCGAACGCACGTAGCGCACTTCGCGATTAATCGGCCTCGCGCCGCGGGAGTCGTCGTCGTCGTCGTCGTCCTCCATTGTGAATATTTCGGAGGGGTTCGCCTCTACGTGTGTGTGTGTGTGTTTGAGTATATGTATATATGTCTATACACACACGTATATAGACTCTTTTCGCGAGGGCGATGTTGTATCGATTGCTCGCGAGGAGAGAGAAGAGGTGTCGGAGCGTGTCGTCGTCGTCGTCGTCGTCGTGGCGGTTATATCTCCGAGGGAGAGAAATCACATTGTCATGGTGCACGATATAGTGTGCGTTTTTGCGTGTGTGTGCGGATAATTAGATTTGATAACAAAAATGTGCGCATAGAGGAAGTAGATTTATTGTCAGTATAACAATCAAACCGTTGAATTAACATAAAACCCACACCTGATAATATTTGCGTTTGCCAATGTACGAAAAGAAAAGAAAAAAACACTGCGCTTAGAAACGGTTTATAACCGCGGATACGTTTATATTCTCACTCTATTGAAAGAGAGCAAAAAAAGAGAAGCGACTACCATAAAGCTCTTTGTTTAGTCCCACTCGAGCGGCCGCCGCACGATTTATCGCGAGAGAGAGAGAGAGAGCCAGAGCTCGCGTGAAAAAGTGCTACTTTATTAATAAGTACCGAGTAAAACACGAGCGCACGTTTACCATATATATACACACGTATACTCGCGTATACGCCTTATCTGCTTAAAAAAAAAAGAAAAAATGATATTTGCTTATCACCGCGAACGCTATAACTTGCGATATATAGGATGAAGTAGGGGACAAACTTGCACACTGTGTGTATATGTTTACAAAACGTCGTTTGTCATTTACATAAATATACGCTGCGAGAATTCACGCGTTTCATGCTATTTTAACAATTGCTGCTGATTTGACGCGAAATAATGGAATAGCAAGTATATATGTATATGTACGAGGAAGATTTAATATGAAAGATAAGTATAAGCGGGCGCGCGCGCACAGAGAGTGTGAGAAATCAGGGCTCTTATATTTCAAAGAGGTATTATACGACGTGTTTAAGGTTCTCTCTTTCGCGTACCGTTACACTCACATATACACTCTGTGTTGTATATGCACGTTCACGTTTACCTGGCAAACCGAAAGCCGCTGCCGACGAGTGAAAGGATTCCACCTCTGCGTCGGGGGGTAATCACACGGCGATTACATTAACACCTCGATTCATAAATTCCGCTCATCAGTTCGCCAATTGAAGCACGCTTATTATCGCGCGTGTGTATAACCTAACCCTTCTCTTATCTAATCTTTATATATACCAATGGTAAAAGAACATAAAAAAGAAGAAGAAGAAGGAGAACGACTAAATTTTTGCCTGTATTTCTGTCGCGTCTCCCCTCTCTCTCTTTCTCTTTTCTCTTCTCGTCAACATGAAAACAATCTCTCGGTGATATATACAGTCACGATTCTCCCAGCAGTAGCAGCAGTGGAAAGAGGCACATTATTATCATGACCGCGCGTCCGCGTGATGTGCCGTAATAATGGATCGCATTACGCAAAGCACACGTTCTTTATCTCTCTCGTGCGCACACAGACCGTAGTGGTTTCGTCGAAGTATATATATGTACGGCTGTTGAGATCGCGGTTAGCTTTTTGAGAACAACAACCGTGGTTTAGCGGATTTTTAATTCACACGCGCCCGTGTATATACCTAAAGTATAATGGAAAAATATATATATAGAGGGTTCAGTTGGGTCGCGCGGCGATTGTACGTAAGGCGGCTTTTATTTTCTCTACGCTTGAGAATACTCTTAAGATAAGATTATTAGAATTACAATCTTATTAAGTGCAATAAATTGTTTACGTATATCTGCGTGGACTATCGAATACACTTGTGTACATATATATATATATATACGTAATTCTTTTAAGTATAATTTTCCTTGTGGTTCGTGTGTATTTTTTACGCTTATTATTTACATTGCAATAATTTGCGAAGTAAAAAAAGAAAAATAATATCAACCGATCAAAGTTGTTGTTAATTATAAAAATATATATATACATTCTTAACGAGTAAATGCCAATAATGTCACTTATATAAATTCTGCGTCAATTAACATTTTTTCTCAAACAAAAACGCTCAACGTGTGTGTGTGTGTGTATATATGTATGTGTTTATATTAAAAAAAAAAAGAAAAAAAAAGAAAAAAAAAGTGATCCTCAGCTTTACGTTCTAATGGGCAATTTGAAATTCTAAAAGCGCTAATAAATCACAATAGCTGATTAGTATCCGTTGTAAAACGAATTAAAAAGAAATTAAGATCGACTCGTGCGCTCGATCACAAGTGTACCGTGAAGCCGGGAGTAAAGTTAATAATAGACGATTATAAAATCGAAGGCGTTACCCGTGCAAAGAAGTATATATATATACCTATACACATAAGCGCGCGCGCAGCACAGTGAGTGTATATTACACGTGTTCGTAAACAAAAAAAATGTGATCAATAATTGAACTTAACAAGCGTTAACAACTTGCTCTCTCGCTGATCCTATACGTATATAAGTATGTGTGTATATGTTTTAATGGTAAAATCAACATTAAACGATTTCTATACACTGAATTGAAATATTGTATATACACACATGATTCGCCGAACCTAACCACTTGTTTATAGTTCAATCCTTAACAATGTTTAACGCTATCACAGCCTCTAGCAATATAATTTCTTGATATTTTCTATATATACACCAGTTATTATACTATTATCACGGTGATTATACGTGCAATCCACGTTTCGAAACCACGTCGCTGTGACCTTCCGCTCTACATTTTTTCGGATATAGTAAACTCGATCGATATTACCTTTATATATTCACCGACAACTGACCTACCACCTATATTACATCGATTCTCTTTTGTCCCCTTATAATCATCCCAAAAATTCATCGCCACAACACACGCACGACCCGCGGAGAAAGTGTATACAGGGCATGATAGCACAACACGACGGGTTAATTACTAATTACGATTGCACGCGGCAAGAGAGTAGATTATAATCGAGGCGCGACGACGACGACGACGACCTTCCCTATATATACCGTTGCCACCGTTGCCGCCCTCGGAGAGAGGATTTATCCGCGATCTAATTGCCGCGTAATTAAGCGCCGGAACGCGCACACGCGCGATTAATTATGCATCTCTCTCTCTCGTGCTCGTCCTCTCCCTTCGCTACCGTAAACTTTTCTTATTCAAAGCCGATGATGATCTGCAACGATACGTGTCTCGTTGGGGAATTTGGTGGTTCTTTGGTCAATATACAACATATCGATATGTGTGTGTGTGTGTTGTATGTGAGTGAAGAAACTTACACATTGATTCCTCATATACACGATGATCGGTCAGAGATGATTACACGATACTTCAAGGATACATACGGATTATATCGTTGTTATAAATAACAGTGCGCGTATTATATAGGAAAAATATTAATTGCGGATAACGATCGACAAGTTCTCGCGCGCGCGCGCGAGCGCAATCACTGACGCGTTAAAGAGTACTATGTGAGCGCCGTCGTGTGATGTGAGAGAGAGAGAGAGAGCTGAGAGCGTTTTATCGGGACACACGAGTGGCCGTTCCGATAAATCCGTATAGATAAAAGCTTTCAATTATGGCCGTATCGTTATAATACACGCGATATGTATATATTCAATCGCTGAGATCTCTCTATGTTTATTGCTAAACATCGCGCTGATGTACGCGTTGTGTCCTCTCTCCGGATTATTTGCCTTGACAATATATACCGGTGGTATTCTCTCTTTTTAGTTTTCTTTTTTCTTCAATTGCTCCTATAAACACACATGTGTAATCGAAATCCCGAATGACTCCTAGACTTATAACAACCGAACTTGCGATTTCTACGACTCACCTACGATGTGTCTTTTTATAATTTGTAATGCGCACGCTGATGTGCAGACTTCCCAGATATGCAAATCCACGTCGTCGTATACGTGCAGAAACGCTTACCTATATATATGTATATAGTGTCTGGTATACGCGTACTCGAACAATGCCACCTCTATATCGTGATATTTACTATGTTTCATTAAACACACATACACGCACACCTCGCTGTACAAAACTCTCGGTTATTATGTACACGCGAATAATGTTATTTGCATTCGTATATATATAGTCGCATCGTGAGGTTTGTAATTTTACATTGATTTGAAGTTGTTATAATATATCCTTTTTACGCGAGACTTATACGTATATAAGCTACTCCATACTATCCCGTAATTGAATGTTTTGTTGCACTCGTGTATAACTCGTATAACAAAGTTAAACGTAATTCTGTTTCCTTCTCTCACTACATACACAAGTGTATAATATATACGTATAAGCGTATCAGCGGGTATTTGCATTCATCGCATTACGGCAATTATAATAAACGCAACGTCCAATTATACACCTTGCTCATCATCGCGTGAAATGAGAATGGTTATGCTGCAATTTCATTACAAAATCTCTTTCTCTCTCTCTCTCTCTCCCTCGCCTTTGTGTATATACACCTTTCCACTCTTTCTTGTAAAGAAACAGCGACATCATCTATAATGTAAACCTCGCGACCGCATCGTCACGTCACAACGATGTAATAACATCCTCAAGTCCTTATCCTCATGTTAGAAAAAGAAAAATACTACATCAATAGGTATCTCACGTATATATACGTGCGTACAAAAGGAACTTGATCGCTATACACGCTTACACATGGACAATTAGACATCTTAAAGCGCGACAATCAACGATGTATATAGAGTGCGCCACACTTTACCTTTTTTTTGCTTCTACTTCGTTAATTACGAAAGTCCCGCGTGTATACTAGACTCGCAAGCGGCAGCAAGCAATTACCCGTCGGCATAGTTTCAGCTAGCTAAATATATATATACACATACACACGTACATTGTCACTGCAATCTCTCCACCTCGAACTTTTGCATTAAATCCAATGACTCGGCGTGAGAGAGAGAGAGAGAGAGAGAGAGAGAGATCAGCGACCCTGAAACATTATAGTTTGGAAAAGCGTAGCGCGCCGCGAGAGAGAAGGGAATAAGTTTTGCACAACTATCATTGATCAATACACTGTGCAACAATAGCTGTATCTATATATACATAAAACCCACGAATTCCTTGGGGCGATTGGCGCGCAGCTTTTGAGAAATACGTATATATATAGACATCTAGAAAAGTATTCGGAGCTGATATACCGGCGTTATCTCGTGTCAGGCAAAATCGTATTTAACGGTCCATCGACGACGATCTATACATTTGTTTGCACAAGTGCGCAACTATTATATATATATATATATATATATTATACCGTTTCTTTTCATCGCTCCTACACTGCTACTATTCGTACTATATTATTATACGCTCGTGAACAAACAATCGTTCCTTCGCACATCTACTTTTGTACAAATAAAACATTTTTCAATTAATTTTACACACACACCCATAGCACGTTAAAGGTTAACCAATAACCAAACAATTAACTCAGCTAACTTAAATTACAAGAAACAATTTATAGCCATACACGTACACGTGGTTCAGCTCTTTCGAGTGTATTATACAATATCTATACCTTTACATTAAATCTCGTAGCTAAACAAGGACGTAGCGACGAGATCCTTATATATATATATATATATATATATATATATATATAATTCGAGTGTTACGGAATGAAATGATGACGAGCAACTGCTTTAGCGCACCTGTATACACCCCTTCTTGTTAAAACAAGCGCAATTGTTTTTGTATACTGTACCTCTACAGTTTATCTCGTGTATGAATTACGCGTCATAGTTCGGCAATATCTCAGATCTCCGAAAAATTTCATGTTTTACACGTCCATTACTATATATTACATCATTGTATACTTTAATCTTCTACTATTACACAGCTATGATATGTACATATATATGTATAATGTGTCATCGATCGCTATAACAACACTTGATTATACATACTAATCGACCGGTAAATTACTAGCTTCCCCCTCTCGCTCCACGCCTAATACGCGAAATATTAAAAAGCCACGCCGCCATTCCTCTTCGTTATCGTTCCTAATCACAAAACCGCGTATGCGAAGAAAAAAAACCAGCCGGTATATAGGGAAACCGAAGCAACAAACAAAAAAAAGAAGAGAATACAAGCAAGTCCCTTCCTGCTCTCCTCTCTCTCTCTCTTGTCGAGCAGGAAGCGACGAGGCGAGTCAAGTGCGACTATACTATACTCTCTCTCTCTCTCCGGGGCACTTGCAGGCGAGTTTGCCCGGAAACCCCTGGAAGGGATCGCGCGCGTGTATACCCGTATGTCCATGCGTATGTGTATACGTACACGAGTGCGTACCCGTTCTCCCCTTTGCGCAAGTGAGCGAAAAGAGACATAGGGAGAGAGAGAAAAAAACGAATTGTATTACATATACATAAGCTAACGTAAGCACGCGGGGATGATGATGATAATGATAATGATGATGGCCAATTAATGGTCGCGTGACCGACCCCTCGAGCTATCTCAAAAAGTTATCCGGATTTACGTACGTATACGTATATATAGCTTCTTAATTCGCCGTTGCCACTGTTAAATATTTGAACGAACCGTGTATATGTAGTATAAACGTATATATACGTTCTTATTGCCATATTTCGCTGTTTAAACTTCCTCCGCGGCCGTTGGCATACAGCATGTTATATATATATATATATATATATATTTTAATCAACGGCTCTAGCACGGGCCATTAACTTGCTGCTATTGCTTTATCTATTGTATACACCGTGTGTGTAGCTTATTAAGCCAATTCGGTATGGGAATAGGGTAAAAAAGTTGTGTAACAATGCTCTCTCGTTCTCTCTCTTTACGCTTAATTAATTTCGGATTTGCCTTAACCACACATCGCAATCGTCGTATCTGACCGTGAAATCGAACCAATTTCCCTAAAGCACATTATATAAATATACAAACACATATATTTAACAAGAACGTTGTAAGAGCTACGTATTTTTCCTTCCCCATTGCACACACGCACGTGTGCTTATATATATATACTCATACGTAAAGCGCATAATTAAAGTTAGCTCCGTATATATATGTATATATACATATTATATGTATCAGATAACCGCTTCTATATACACGCGCGAAAGTTTCGCGTCTTTAACACTCGGCATAATTCAAGCGCTTCCCCGATATAAATAATAAGAAAACGCTCGCTTATATACAAGCGCACACATACATACGCACCGTGTATATACCGGGTTATATTTCAGTCGCGCCGTATATAAATTAACTAATCTAACGTTCGCGAACGAGCGACTGTCGGTTATTTAAACAAACCGCACCCAGGGCGTTATACATATATCCATTTAATACAGGTGCGCGCGTTTATATAGTTTGAAACCGCAATTTGTATCGTTTCTCCACTCCTTCTGCGCGCAAAGTCGCGTCGTGCGTTTTTTTTTCTTCAAAGCGCGCTTAATAAACGCGCGCCTCGCGATAAACATGTCAATAACCGGTGCGCGGCGAGACGTTCCCCTCTGTTGCTGCTGCTACGTTTTGCTATTACATTGAATCTGTATGTATATAACGATGCCGACGGCGCGAATCTCTCGAAATTGATATATCGCGTGTGTGTATGTGTGTGTAGGAACGCGCGACCTACTTTTCATCGGCGTCCAAAGAGCGTTTGACGCGAGCGCAAGCGCGCGACTGAACGAGCGTGAGCATATATAGAGAGTTTTATCTCGTTCCCTCGGGATTTTTATTTCACTCTCTTGCTGCGTGCTCGCGCATGCGCACGGTCTCTCGCTCTCTTTTTGTTCGGATATATAGAAAGAGAGAGAGAGAGAGAGGAAGATCGTCGCGCGGGCGCTGCGCAAAAAAGCGACGCGCTCGCGCGAGGTCTGCGGGCAAATATTTCAGTCTGTATGCGACACGACGACGGCGCTTAATCCTTTTGCGGAAATGTTTTTCCGATGCAGCGCGTCGTTTCAATTGTGCTTTGAGAGCAAGCTCTGGGGGATTATAGGTATATACGTGCGAGCGTCGTTCGACTAATTAGATGTCGCACTTTTTTTTCTCTTTTTTTTTGCTGCAGAGGAAAGTGGTAAAGTGCGAATGAACGCGGAGAGATGTGATAAACGCGGTTATTAATGTTTTCTCACTTTCTCATCTTTTTTTTATTTAATACTTATACAATTTATCGTTTGACTAATTTTTTTTTTGTATCTTTGCATAAAATAATGCTTATTACATATATATCTGATATTTATATATAAATATAAGCGACTGCTATAAATTACGAGAGAATATTACTATATGCTATTATACCGCAATCAACATAGAAAATTAAGCCATAAACAAACCACAAGATCAATCCAGATATATACTCACGTACGCCCTTGAATATGAGCAACAAGCACATACAGCTACAACTCGCGTGCTCCCCCTAAATACATTACACATGTTCGCGAGATTTAATGCTATAACCGGGCGCGCGCGCGTGCTTGTTCGATTGTTCGACAGCCGCGGCAGCAACTCGTTTTTACACGCGCCATTGGTAATGGCTTTATTACACACACACAGACAGAAACATAGGAAGAAAATCTCGAGACCATGCGGTAAAGAAAATTAATGCCGTTATTTTGCTCTCTTTGTCGAATACAAACGACATTTTGTATATGTAGCCAAGCGCAATGATTATGCGGACCTTGTCGAGAGGAATCGGTGATTCGCGATGGTATAATAATGGGATTAGAGCCGAATAAGAGAGAGAGAAGATGTGTCGACGTAAGACTGTGTATATATATACGGTGATAACATGTTTTATTTATATATAAAAGGAATGGCCACTCTGCTGTATATATAGGAATAATCCAATCCTTATGCTATTTGTATGCTTGCTCGTGTAGTACATGTTCCACTCTGTTTTATTTTCCTTTGTATTCGAAATGGTTATATATATATATACGTGTGTGATAGCAAAGTTTTGAAAGATTCAGCGTGGATGAACGCAAAAAAAAAAAATAAAAAGAAGAGCGCTCGACAAGGGGGGAAAATCAATGTTCGTAAATTTAATATATAACAGCTGCGTACCTTTTAAAATATTCAGCTCGCTATATATACAGGCTCGCGGTATTTTATTAATTAAATCTCTCTCGCGTGACATTATACTTTCGCCCGCGCGCGCGCGTGTGCGACGAAACTTTCACGCGCGGATAATAATTAATACGGCGTCGTTAAATATTTTAAACGGCCGTGTGTATGTACATACACATACACATACGCACATATACGTACGGTCTTTCATAAAATACTATTATTATCCTGTCTATATATGTGTATATTATATGCACACGTATATACACGCGTGTACCGAATTCATCCGGGTATTAATATTCCAAATACAACGCTTATATCTACACACATATATATAAGTATTTAATACCCTACACTCAAACATCGCATGTATACATATACACCGACACATCCACATTGACTATACGCGCATCTTTACGTAATCGCGCGCGCGCGCGAGTATACAATCGACGCTCATCGGAACAATTATATACATACACTTCACCTTATCTAAAGACCATGTAAATACATACGTAATAAATGCACACATCACGAAACGAGTGATCGATATACGCTTATATACGTATATACAGTCGCCGTATAATATAAGGTTTAACGACGGTCACGTTCGCTCGTATAATGTAAAAGCCGCGCGCACACATCCGTTCGTATAGCAGTATCTTCTTCTCACCTCCATCCTATAGTAATTTCTTCTCCCGTACACGTGATAAGAATGAACAAATTACGTCGAATCTCCGCTCATTGATCAATTTCTCACGCACGCTTATACAGCAAAAAACGCTTCTGCTTTCGTATACCGATCGATCGTTATTTTCGGGACCTATAATACTTTCGCTTAGTATACATACATATATAACCAGATATGTGGGTTTTGTTAAATGCGGTTATGACACGGACGTGTATATTTCACATTACGTTGCGATAATTTGCGTATTATATATTTGGCGACTTTTATATTAGACTATAGGGGGGTAATAGTATAATTATATCGCGCTGCAGGTGAACGATAATTAACGAGTTGTATACACTACCCTTCGTCTCGTAGATCCGATATTCTATAAAAGAATTACACTCTGACCTCGTTATAAGAGAGCGCGCGCGGACGACGGCGGGTGTATACACTAATGTATAACGATATAGTAACCGCGCGCGCTCTCTTTCCATTACACGAACGACGACGACGCGCGACGCTCATTGCTCATTCGCCCTCTGAATAATTCCTCAATTATACGAAGCATTCGTCGACTCGCTTTCTCTCCTTCCTCATTAATCCCCGCAAAAGTATAGATGTATATATACAACGTTATAACGTCATTGGAAACTGATAAAATTAATAAAACAACCCTCGATTGCGCCCTCGCGCTATTATATATTATATATACACATGTAGTCGTACGCCACATTGCGAGACTCTTTGTCCGAAACTTTATGTTATTAAATCGTACTCCCTTCTTTGTCGTTATATATACTATATATATTGAATCAAGCGGTAACCGCGATCCCCCTTGTTGAAAAATTCACACCGCCGTGATTCATCGCAGTGATCGCGAGATCCGATAAGACGCAAGTATTGCAAACTATCGCTGTATACCACCTATAGCATAATATATATTATATATACACGTGAGTTTCCGATATACCGCTGGGTTAGTAACCGACGGGCGCGCCGAATATTAACTCGTAATTATGCGCTTGCAATTGTACAATTAATCCAGAGAAGAGGGGAGGATTTCAAAGGCACACGCGTATAATTGACACTTTCGATGTGTATGAGCGTTAATGCGTAATCAAGCGTGACGGTCTGTGCAAAAAAAATTGATATACACACATATATATAGCGTATTATGTTATATGTCGGAGGAGGGGAAATTGACGCGAGCCGAATGGAAGCTGTGTTTAATAGGTAAATGAATATTGACTGGAATTACGGACAAAAGTGCGTGCGTATGGTGTGGGTTACTGTATATACGTATAATAATTACACGGGATCATAGTAATAAACAGTCGAATGGCTTTCTCTGAATTTAATGTATAGCAACGGGTCAGTGACTTCATAGCAAAAATATATACATTTAATTATTCTACATTTATTTCTCATACATACGCTTTTGCAAGTTCAGTAATGACAAAAATAGAAAATAACCACGTCTGGTCGAACTTTTTATTTATCAACGTCACTGCACACATATACACCGTATATCTTAAAAATCAATCCCACTAAATCTCTTTTCGGCCTCTGAAAACGTCTCGTTAGACCGTCAGGTTTAAACACTGACAGTCGTATCGTTTAGCGTGCGCGCGCGCGCGACACACGCGATAATTACGATATCTAATTATACGTTATCGCGTTCCGCGATCTCTCTCTCTCTCTCTCTTTGCGCGCACGCCTACTTTGCAGCAATGATTTAATTTAAAACGCACCTCTTTCTCTCTGCGTTGCAAGAAACCGCGCGCGAGATTCGAATCATACGATATATTAATATATAAAAAAGAGAAAAACGGCCGCTTACACGGTAGTAGTATATATACACAATTGTAAATCAAGCGTATGCAACGCGTATATACCATGTATGCGTCTTAACGTCGCTGCTCGCGCAATGTTTATTAAAGCAATGCGCATACATGTATATACTCGCGAGTGCGCGCGTTGCCATCTGATAAGACACACGTATATATAGTCGCGGTTTTGTTTTAATATGACGCGGTATAATACGCGCAGCTGAGTTATATATATGCGACTGCTGCTGCTGCTGCATTATACAGGGGGGGTTCTCTTGCTTTCATCGATGTACCGTTACAGGAAAAAGGTTCCGCGCACGCGCGTTTATATTGTGTTTCTTAATATAGTCGTTATTCGCAAAAACTCGGGTAGTTTATATAAACGTGCGCATGAAGTATATAAATGCGGTTAAGATATAATGGTTTCTTAATGTTAATTAAAATGGAGAAAATCGTTTATAATTATATATACGTATGTATATATGTGCGTGGCGTGAAAACGAAACTATATTGTGTATATATATATATAGGTATATGTGTAATTTATATCGACCATCATTTTTTAATACATACTAATTTTTCACAAACCCATCTCTCTCTCTCTCTCTCTCTCTCTCTCTGCATATATAAAGAAGATATATACATAATGTGTATACGCGTGTATAACGAATTACGAATACCTCGCTATATATACACGTGAAAAATGCAAATCGTAAATTTTATCGCTACCACGGGATCGCGCGTGGCGACGGGTATATAACGCGTGTGCGCGCACACCTCATTTTCAATTATACACTACTGATTTATAGTCCCTTTCCTTTCCTCCCCTCTTTCTTCCTTAAGAAAAATCGCTATATATATATATATAACCACACCGTATCTCCAAAATTCACGTCTCGTCATTACCGCGATAGCAAGAAATAAAAAAAAAAAAGACGAGAAAGATCACCTCTATACTCCCCCCGAAATTTGCATACTACGATCGATTTACACGCGCGCGGCATCGTGTAATAACCGCAAATCGCGGATAATATAATAACGACGCGATCGGTACGTACGATAAGCGTATGGGTTCACGCGTAAAGGGTCGTTTTTTTTTTGGGAAAGGAGAGAAAGTAAAGGGGATCGGTGACATGTGCTTGCTATATACGTGTACAATACCAAGAGACAATGCTATATACGAGGGAAGGTTACCATCGCGATGGGAGAGATTGGATCTTTAAGTGTGGGTGTGTGTGTGTGTATACTTGTGTGTATCGATAAGAACATCGCGAAGGGAGAGAAAGAGTATACGCGCGAGATTAAGGTCGAGCGGAGGAAAGTGATTTGCCGATAATACTGATGATTGTCGTCGTCGTCGTTGTTGATGATAATGGCACTGGTAGCGGTTGGGGATTGCTTTTTCGAAAGTTTCGGGTAGCAATTCATGCCGATTTTATGTCACGATTATACATACGTTAGTTTTATAGCGTGGGTGTTGCACGTAAGAGTGTAAAACGTCTCGTTCCGTGATCTCTCAACTCCAAGCGTTTATTATTAAACGAACGGCTATTCGCGCTTAATTAGCCGGTTACAATGTTATTTTTATCCGTGCACTGCGGTCGAGCGTGCGCGTATACGTTATTAATTGGCTATGTGTGTGTGAAACGAGGTTGTATACACATCACGCTCGTTATATATATATATAGAAAAAGTAGCTTTTTCTCACTGCAACACTACTCATAATTTGATAACCGTTATTATATTAGTTTCATTCAATTATGGTATACTACTCGACGTGCTGTTGCTGATGCTGCGCCGCGGTCTGTTGAAAAATAAGCGCGCGAGCGATACAGATTACGTATCGCTTTACTCCAATTACGGTTCATCAGCACCAAGCTATATATATACATATATGTATATGAATTAATGTCCCTCTCTCACTCCTCGCATCATCCCTCTCAAAACTACATTTAATACTTACTAATAAAATTGCAATTAGTGTATATGTTACATCCATTATGTATATACACACGTAGGTATCTTGTTATATTTCGATGTCAACGATTTTGCGCGAGATCATCCTATTACATAAACAAACCGGAAGAGAAAATCCAGGTGCACACAGCGTGTATACTACACCACCCTCGATCCTTCTCTAATCACGCGTAATCCCCCGACTCCGCATTAATGCCACTTTAATCGTACGCGTCAAGTATACCTAGTGTGCTTATGTGTATATACATATACATATATATACACACACACGTAATGTGCTCTCGAAGAGTATAAAGACAAGAAACTATATAATTCGCCGTCGCGCCGCTTTGTATCACTACCGCTCGCGTATACAAAGGAAATAAGAAATTGCATAGTGAAGTGTATATATACATAAGCAATTCATCATTTTTTTGTTTCTAAGTAGCTGTACTGACTCACTCGTAAGGTATATTTTCGAGGTAAAAACGCGTGTGAACAAAAATCAATGATGTATAATAATAACTTCAGAGAGAAAGAGAGAGAAAAATATAAATGTGTAATAAGCTCGAAGTTATTTTCTAAATTTAGCAGGATATTATCGGAAAAGTGCGGGCCGAAGATGATGCGCGCACAGCTTGAACTTCGGAATTCCGCTTATACGCGACGCATTTGCGGTAGTATTATCGGATATTTTATTTTCCACTTCAGTTGGCTTAATGAAATTCCGAAAAGTTATTACCCGGCTAACGTCATCATATAAACGGCTGGTGTATATATATATATACTCCTTATGAAAATCAACTGGATTTTTCAATCGCTATATATATTTATGCATGTATGCTTACATATAATAATCTATGTTATCGTTACCTCGCTCACTGCGCGGCACATTAAACTGCAATTAGAAACGGTGCATAACAACGGTATATATATATACACACACGTACATACTCTAAAAACATAAACGATGGGGTCCCAAAGCGCTTCCGTCATTAATGGACCGAAGAAATGTGTCTACGCGGTACTTCCTTCTTTTTCCAGATGCATACTATTGCGAGAAGGAAGGTTATTAGTCGACGTTGAGTAGTGACGACGATGATTTATTTCGAGCTCGCGTGGGTATAGTGTGTGTGTCAAACGTAAGCGTGTAGGTGGCAGGAGGAAAAAATTCGATAATGTATAATAATATCGTGTTAACAAGTTGACTCTTAAAAGGTTTAATTGGATAGATTTTGTTTATAGCGTTGCTTTTTCTTCTTCGCTCGACATACGAGAGTTTATTTCAGCCTGATGTGTTAAAAGTCGCTTTGGTAGGATTAGTTATAATCCAGTGGTCAAAGGTATATATCGGAGCGTCTCTCTAACGCTTGCTATGTGTATGTATGAGCGATCAAGAGTTAAGGAAATTTCAGGAGGAGAAAATCGTGTAAAGACGAGCTTTGACGCAGAAAATTACGTGTCGCATATACACACATCATACATCATAATACGCGTTGAAACGAAAAATAATACACGCATCGCGCACATAATCCGTCATACAACGTGACCCTTTCCAAATAATACAAGCGTCGTCGTCGTCGTCCCCTCGTTATACATATCAACCACTATACAGGGCAATTAATCCCTCGCTTATATACTTGATTCCGTGACAATTATGGGAAACCTCTGCGCGCGCGCGCCCCGCGGGAAACTTCTTCTTTTCTACGCGCGCGCGGGCTTGTAAAAACGTCATGTATATATACCTATATACCTCAGCTAAATATAGCGCGCGTGCGCTGTTGAGAGGCCGCCGTCGCGGTGTGCGCGCTGCGCGTTTGCTGCTGCCGGCGAGGCGAGTAAATGACCGCGCGGGTGGGTGGGGGACGCCCAAGAGAGAGAGAGAGAGAGAACGAGTGAACGACCGAAATAAGATGTATAAAAGCGAGGCTTGGGAGTTTGCGCGATTGTATATATGTATGTGTGTGTGTGTTTGGAAACAGCGATTGCGTTAAGGAGAGAAAGAGAGTGCGTAATCGGGACAGTGTGAAGAGTGGAAAAAGAGACGATATATATATATATACACGATGGGTCGGTAACCTTAACCTCTTCGCTGTGGAATTTGTGGAGGGATATATATGTGTGAGGAAATATTGAAGGTGGTTCGAAGTGGGTGATAGTTTATGGGGATATGTATTAGGGGAATTGATAATTTTTTTAAGGGGAATGTGAGAAATTATAGATATAAGATGATGAATGTAGGGTTGGTATATCGTATAGATTTAAGAAAACTTAATCAGTGTTTTAAGATAAAATTTTAAATCGTCATTACGCAGTTCAAATAGCTACTAAATCTATTTCATATCATTCATATATATCAACAGTCAGATTATGTGTTGGGAATGAGAAAGATTGATACGAAATTTTTTGTTTGTATATAAGATTAAACTGTTTCAATCCAAACATTTATATATAGACGAAAAGAAACAATGAACTTTTGCTTTATTTATCTTCGCGAATCTTCATTGATCTCGTCGCTCTGACATACTCCGAAACACCAGCAGAAAAACATACACTTACCGTTCAGACCACAACGGACCAAAAACTCACACACATTACTACCCCATCGCCAAACTTTTCCTCCCCAACCTCAATACCACATATACACACAAAACTTCCAACCTGTGTGTCCTAACCAACCTCAACTTCCCCATGAGGCATGAACACACACACATACTTACCACACGTATATACTCAGTCACGTCATCATCGAAGCACGCCGTACATAAACGAGCGAAAAGAGGTTATGCGGTCATTTATCCAGGCGCTCTTGTGCCACGTACACATATACATGTATATATATACCTATATACTTAGGTATACTGGGAAAACTTTCTCGCTCGTTTCTAAAACACCGCGCCGCACGAGAGAGCGTGCGAGCGCGTGCCTGTGAGATAAGTCTAATTGGACAGATAGCCCGACAAATTGGGCGGTTCGCTTGACTATATATATATATATATATGCGCGTGGAGGGGGGAAGTATATAGACGGAGAGGAAGAAGAGGCGTCTAGTCGATCGATGGGCAAGGATGGTTAGGAAGAGTTGGAGAAGCTCGAGGGTCGCTGCGTTTGTATATATATATATATGTGAAGGTTCGATAAATGTGTGTAGGTTGCCGACGTGCAGCATAATGTGTGGAATGATTACGAGCGAGTTGCTATATTAAGTTTAATGATTATGTAGAAAATACCTAATAGAAGTCACTTTGCTCTAAAGCTTTTCTTTAACCTATTAAGTTACAATTTTTTTTCTTTCGTAATTTTTAGCAAATTTTGTTAATGGCCTCCTCTTTACCGAAATATTAAAATATATATCAGACCTCGTCTAGTGCTCCTTTTCTCTTTATATACCTATAAACATAAAAATTCGAAAAGACCAAGCGCGCAGCGCAGATATGTATACCTACCTTTCACGTTTGGCAGACAAAAAATACACATACCCGCGCGAACATGCGTGTATAATAGGTAAAGAAGCCCACGTGCATACACACACATATATACATGCACCCCATCCAAAAATTATTCGTATACACACACACATATATATAGAGAGGTACAGCCAAAGGAAATGAAAACGCACGAGCGCGCGTGATTCGGTCTGACGGGTCGACCAGCCGTAGATGCCGAGGGGTGGAGAGGGATTATATATATACCTATACTACTCATACTCCCCATTGCACGCGCGTGTGTGCGGTCTGCCCTTTCCGAACTGCGTATTCTTATATAATATGTACGATAGGATACACATGCTCTCTCTCTCTCTCTCTCGTCGCGCGCATATTTTATTTATATACGAGATTGTATATATACGAGAAACCCGCGCCTTGAGGGGGAGGATTTGCTCTTTTGGATGGTTAAGCGTGAATTTCCAAATCTAGATATATGTATTAAGTGAACGAGGTTAGCGAGTGAATCAAGGTGTGTATAAGCTTTTTACGCGATACCTGTGTGTGATACGGACGAAGGGTAAAGGATGGTTATGTTGTTATATATATTAATGGCGGTACTTTTTCATGAGATTGTAAGAGAGGGTTTTTTTTCAGGGCGCTTGTGAATTTTATCTTTATATCTTCGTAGAACTGTGGTTTAATTATTAAAGGATCGCTAAAACCATCCGATTCCGAATCGCGTATATCTTAGAGTATAGTAGAAAATCTAAACGGCGAATCAAACAACAACGAATCTTCTTATTCGTTCCCCTAAACGCCCCGAAACCTCGTAGTCACGTTCTCTTCGCAACGATTATACCCACTTCGTCCGCATCTCTCCTCAACTTTTGCGTCAGACGCATCGGCAGCAAAAAGAGCCCGCGCGCGCGCGCCGCCTTACCGAAAAGACGCTCAACTCAGCCTCCCTCCCTCGTATAATACACACGCTTGTCAATCGCCCTCTCACACACACACATACGTTTCTTTTTGAACCGAAAAAGAAAGTAGAACAGTATACATGGCAGGAGTTCGCAGTACCACGATTTGTCGCGTGCGATTTTTCATGCTCGCCAGGCATAACAAAACGCGTGTAAGTATACGCGTATTAACACGCGCACGTTATACACGCGCGCGCTCGCATTCATCGAAATCGTGTAATATACGCGCGCTATACGCACGCATGGCGTACACGAGAGAGGGCGAGTGAGAGAGGGGAGACATAGACGTGGCAACGTTGCACGTGCGCGCGCGCGCCGAGAGTTTAGTAGCCGCCGCCGTCGTCGTCTCTCTCGCTCTGTTCCCGCGTGTATACATACGCGTGCCGCTATGCTGCAACGCGCGGCTTTTCCGTCCGCGCGCGCGCGCTCACGAGATGCGTGTATGTATATGTATATATAGATATATACCTGGAAATTCACGCTTATATATATCTATATATACATCGTCGTCCTGGCGGCTGGTATGTAACATATATATATATATACCCGTGACGTTTGGCCAGGGTACAGTTTGAGAGCAGCAGCAGCAGCTGCCCCGGCTGCTCGTCGTCGTCGTCGTCGTCGATTTCCGCGGGCGTATTGATTTTTCCGCGCTCTTTAGCGAGCCCCCGGTGCTCTCTCTCTCTCTCTCTTTTTTCCGTGAACACCAGGGGGGTATGGGAGGGGGTAGAAGGGCAGAGGTTTTTTTCGGGGTGGAAAGAGAGAGAGAGAGAGAGAGAGAGAGGATTGATCGGTGCCGGGCGATGGGTATATATATGTATGTACATCACTGAGAGCGAGAATCTGATTCTTTTTGTTTGTCGATGAGAGAGAGATTCCGAACTATTGAAGATGATAATCGACCAGATTAATAATGTTAAATACCCTCGGTTATCTGTTATATCTATATATATATATATATTTAAGCAAAGGCGGCTGGGTTCCCATTTATTGCGAACGCATACATACATACATACATAGCTATACAGCTATATATATACACACACGCACATACTCTCTTACTCTAATCACGGCGCATTAACGCCGACGGGCGGTAATCCGCTTACCCGATTAATCGAGTTTTCGCGGGGGTATAGGCAAGAGGGCTCGCACAGCACATAGCCACCGCCGCCGCCGCCGCACTGAGAATCGATATCCCTCATCATTCGCTCGCTAATTGTACAAAGTACACCTTCACTCCAGCTACTGCTCCTGCGCATAGTAGTAGTAGTAGTAGTAGTAGTTTCTTTAAAAAGCTATATACAGTCAGCGATCTCGCGATAATCATACTCTTAACCACACGTGTTGCGTCTATATAATTTTCCGCACGCCTGAAGAACCAACATATATATATCTATATACGAGCGTGCTCCGAAATTCGATACATAACGACGCGGGCAACCGTTAAACCGCATTACATTCAATCAGATTTCCCGCGGCCGATTGACGGATTGGACCGTCCGACAATCCGCTCGTTGTTTTCCCGTTATGTGTGGTTGTGTATCCTCCCACCTATATGACCTTATATCCTACATGTTATATATATACCTATACGCAAACATATATCGTTGTTATACTTGCACGATGGAAGTTCGGCAATGATGGAGACGTCGGCCTCGTCGCCGAGAGAGAGAGAGAGAGAGAGAGAGAGAAAAGTCGTTTAAAATTGAAAGGGGGAGGCTGCTGCTGTTGCTGCTGCGCGAGAGATAAATGTTTTATGAGAGGTATGTTAAGTGGAGTGAGAGAGAGAGAGAGAAGAACGGTAGAGGAGATTGTATAAGTAATGGGCGATCGATGCGTGCGCGCACACTCGTGGTAAGCTCGCGATGTTTTTATGGTCTTTGTTGTATATAGACGCGTACGGCGGCGATGATGGCTGATGGTAAATGAAGAAAGCGCGCGCCGGCCGGGTGCAGTAAAACGCTCATGTGATCGCGAACGTGTATGTGTGTATATATATATAGTGTGCAGCAAGAGAGAGAGAGAGAGAGTGCAAAAAAATATACACGTGTATAATGATATATGACTTTGTACGGTTCGAGAGAGGGAATGTTCGAGGTCACGTGTGTCTCCTCGTCGTCGTCTGCGTCGTCGTCGTTGTGTATTTATTGTAATTATCGGCTTTATTTACGTGTTTTACGCGTCGCGGTCGCAGAGGCGCAACAGTATGCTGCTGTTTTTTTTTCGTCGTTGCTGTTTCTTTTTAAATTATTGCTGACAAATGAGTACAGGAAAATTGTCGCTCTGTAACGAGCTCTCGACAGATTAGAGTTAGAGTGTCTCTCTGTGTGTGTATATATAATATACATCGGATGAAAGATCGGCACATCATGGTTCTCAAAACTCCAGAAACTGATACATACTTACACACACAACACACGCTCTCGTTCTCCAAAAAACTGCAACCTCAGTCTAAACATTTCATATCCCTCCTCTCTCTGTCTCTCTCTCCCCTCGTTATCCGAAAAAAAACTCTCCCTCCCCATACATACATACATACATATATACACCTCTCCTCACCATATACACATACCTCTCTCTCTCTCTCTCTCTCTCATTCTACTTCGCACACAGCTGCAACAGTATGCTTCTCTTCTCTCTCTCTTTCTTTCTTTCTCCCGAAGAAGGCCGCTGCTCATGCTGCGCTATACGCGCGCTCCGGTCAATGTCTTCTTCCTCCCTTCCGTTCCTTCTCTCGCTCTTACTCGTTCTCTCCCCGCAGGCTCGATATCATCCCCCCCTTCCTCCTCCTCCTCCTCCTCCTCCTCCTCCTCCCTACGTTGCTTGCTTGCCTGCCTAACCGGCTGCTGCTGCTGCTGCTGCTGCTGCCGTATAGTCGCCGCCGCCGCCGCGCACGCACCTTGACGAGCAGCAGCGGCGCATAAGCGAGATATCGGCGAACTGTGCGGCGAACGAGCGAGCGAGCGAGCGAGCGACCGTTGCACTCGGGTTTTTGCACACACATATAGCCGTGCAAAGCGCGCGCGCGCGCGCGCTCACAGCAGCAGCAGCAGCACCCGCTCGGTTCGCGCAGTAGTAGTATAGTGGTGTGGTGTAGTTGTTTGTTGCGCGTCGAAACATCGTCGTTGTTGTCGCTGTATACTGCACTATATTTTCCTCTTCCACCTTACGCGTGTGTGTATGTGTGTGTGTATAGTGTCGCGTTATAAATATATATGTATATAATAATATATACATGTGTATAAAAGAGATTCTCGTGCGAATATGCAACTTAAGAGAAGGTGGCCAAGGATATGGTGAATTTACAAGGGAGCAGCGCTGGACGATTGCAGTGCGCTCCGGTAAATATGTGTGTGTGTGTATATATATATATATATATATAGGCGCGCGTTGAAGTGTAATGTGTGCAAGGTGCACGGTGCAAGGAAAAAACAAGTGTGTATATATATATATATATATATATATATGGCGTCGTGGGGTATGGAACGTGAAGTTTATCGGAGCGAATGATAATTGGACCGCGCGTATACACGTATAGATAATAACGCAAGTTTTGCGATATATATATATATATGTATATATAGCGTTAATCGTAGGTGAGGTGATGTCGCGACTTATTGTTCGAGGTCGCTATATATATATATATATATATATATATAT
>JAWWEQ010022625.1:0-28154 GCA_035583055.1 Torymus tubicola | reverse complement strand
ATTTAATTTATTTAATTTATTTAATTTATTTAATTTATTTAATTTATTTAATTTATTTAATTTATTTAATTTATTTATTTATTTATTTATTTATTTATTTATTTACAGTATATACGAAGTAACTTTTTGTGATACACTTTACGTGATTAAATAATAAATTAGGAAAACCTTGGGAAAAATAGTATATTATGCACCTAGGGAGGAAAAGTAAAGTATGTCCCAGATCGCATATAAATTGTCGCCCGAGCCGAAGGCAATTTCAAAATATTAAAACTGCTCAAAATTTTTTTACTGGCTTCAAATTAGCCTCAGAATACAAATATACCATTTTAGAGCAAAATATACAACCATTCAAGAGTTAGAATTTTTTGAAAATTTAAAAATTTTTGAGTTTTTTTTTTATTAAAAAACTGGAAAAATTTTGTATAAAATATTATATAAGAAAAATTTTAGACACAATTCAGAGAAGAATTGTTAAAAATTAATTTTTTATTAATACAATTTTTTATGGTATCAATATTTTGAAGTACAATATTCAAATTGAAAAATGTATGTGTGACCAGATTGATTTCACCCAAAAAATTTTAGATTTATGTTATCAGGCTAATTTGGATCTAATAAAAAATTTTGAGAATACCAAAATTTGGACCGGTCACAGTTGACATGAAATGCCGTGTGTGTATGTGCGTAAGCGCGTGCATGTGTGTGAGCTATCATGTTTTTCTTGAAACGGCAAAGTGACTTTAAAGCGGTTAATGAAGAGGTTCTACTTTCTAAGCAATGATTAGATCATTATTAAATAGTTACTAAATAAAAATAATGGAGCTTTATTTATTCAGGAGAGGATTTTTTATAATAAAAATTAATTTTAACTACTTTAATACGTAAAGACTTTAACTGCAGTATAGATGCACATCATTAATAATAGATGATTGATATTGCTTTATTGTTACAATTATATAAGATTGCAGTTTACGCTACCTCATGAAATAAAGCTATGATGTATTACTTAATAGGGAAAAACTACTACTAACAAAGTTGTAGTTAAGTAATAATAGCTACTCGAAAAAAATCGCTTTTGCGTAAACTTCACACAAATACTCAATTGTTTAATTAAGGAATATAATTTTTGTGACAAAACATTTTTGGTTATGCTCTCAAGTGATTATAATGCATGACCACTATAGTAAAAGAGGATTTGCTGATGTTCGTACATTATTGAAAAGAGTGCGGACTTGCAGCGCTTTAAAAGCTCAATCGCGGCGGCGTGTCGTCGCTCCCTGAGAAGTTACAAGTATAGCGCTCGGTCACCCAGAGCGCAGTGGACTCTTCTAGAAGCATTGCCAGCAAAATCTGAGTGCCGCCTTATGCACCGGCCACGACGCGAACAACAAACTCGAGGCGAAGGCCAAAAAAACAGCGCTCGTTTATGCGCGTATACACACGGGAGATCTTCCGGCGCTGTTTCTCGACAGTGAACTGCAGCGCACCGTCGGCCGAGCGCATTGCACTTGCGTCACGTAGCCAGCAAATAGGCTCTTGATTAACATCATCCCACTGGCTGCTCTATAGCGGCCGTTTCTGGCCACACTCGTAGCACAAGATCGTCGCCGTCCCGACATTGTCTTGTCTCGAGTCACGTACGCGAGAATCAGACTCCTCCTAATTGAACGCGCATTCGCGCAGATGCGCTGCATGCTAAGACCAGCTGATTTCTACTACGTCCGCATGGGTTAACGTGAAAAACGATAAAATTTAAATAATTTTAGAAAAATTTAAAAGTCCATTTCGAGCTTTTAATTCGTATTCGGAAATTCATTTAAAAAGTTGAAAAGATCATAATGGTTAAAGACCAATATATATTACAGGAATTATTATTACATAAATATGCTTATAAATAGTAATCATCATATTAATTTTGTATTGTTTTTAGTCATACCTTAGATTTTTTATATTATCTAATAGACATTGAAAAAAATATTGACTCATTAAAGTCGATAACAACGTCTGTTGTTTGTGATAAACAATCTATTTTGATTGCCCTTTAAAATTAATGGAGTCGCCAAGATTATTAACCTTTTTTTTCTTATCGATTTAACTATTTCATGCTTTACTATTTATACCTTTTCCAAGGAAAGAAAGTAACGTTAGTAGTAAAATGTGGATTAAACTTGAATAAAATAATATTGTAGTTTTAAACAACTTTTTTTTACATATTTAATAAAATATTGAAATTGTTTAATGTAAAACATAATTCCACATGATATTTATATAATTTGAACGTAAACTTGTGTAATACAATAGTTTCTTATATGATGAATATATCGTATTTTTGATAATCGACGTAAACGATGGCTGTTATTTTGAAAATTTTTCTGTTAAAGCTTGATCTATTACAAACATGCAATTGTGTAATATACTTATATACGTAGTATAATAAAGCACGCGAGTTAATTTTCGATAGAGAAATGCCAGTTCTATTTAATCTTTCTTAGCTGAAAATAACCCTTGCCTGATAAGAAATCATCATCAACGTCAAGCTCGTAGCAGAAATCAGCATTACGTTTAGTTGCAATTACTACAAGGCCGTAATACTACGTAGAGACTACATTACATCGATGCTATCGCGTAGTATTTTCCCATTCCCAAGCGTTACATCTGGCGACTCGACAACAAGTACACAATCTTCAAGTGTCATTTCGCCTATAATCGCACAATATAGCTAGCGCTGCATTTCGCTGAGCGAGCACGTTTTTATTTTAGCAGCCTGCGCAGTGCACTCGAGATAAGCTGCGCGTGCGCTCGAGGAAAACAAGGCGTTCCTCGTCTGCATAATGTACGCGCAAACCTTTTCCCGATGCCAGAGCCGTCGCCGCGTATGTGTACGCGTATATATAGGTACATGTGGGAAGTCGACGCGACGGCGACGACGTTGTCCCCTGCACGAATGAGAGAAAGCCGATTGCGAGCCAAGAGGAAGTCTCGTGAGCGCATATAGGAACCCGCATCGCGTGAATTGCACACGCTGCGCGCGCGCGCCTTCGGGGCTTTACGATCCTCCTTTTTCTTTTCTCCCGCCTGTGGCTCTTTTTGCGTATTTTTTATTCGAAGAGAGTTTCCGTATACGCTGTTACTTTAGTCGCAAAGATATGCGTAAATCTCACTAATTTCTCTGGTCTACATAGTTATCTAAAATTTCTTACCAACTGCAGGATGTAAAGGACTTCAAACGGTCTATTTTAATATTTTAGTAGTTAGACCACTTTTGTTTATACTGTGCAAAGAAACGCTCTCAAAATGAGTAAACACAAGCGGTTACGTGATATTTTACACTAGGTCTGATAATATAAACAAATAGCATCGTACTATACGCTATTTAAATTATCTACTTTTGAAGGCATATAGCTCTTATATAACTTTGAGAGAGTGCACAATGAACTATATAACTTAAGTTTCATAACATATTTGATAAAAGCACTTTTTTCCAAAGTCTTTGTTACTAATTCAATACTTCCAGTTTCCTTATCATCTAATCATAGGTTTAAATAACTTGACCTACCTCTATGAAAATGTGGGAAATTAAATTTATATAAACTTGATAGATGGGAATAACTTATTAATAAAATATTAAATAAATTTTTAAATAGTATTTTTCCTTTACAACTGCTTATATAACATTTAACATTTCACAACACGAGGCTCAAAGATCAATGAACTATAAAAGTGAAATCAAATAAATAAGTGTTGTTGCATTTCTTAATGACGTCCGCCTTGTAGCAGAAACGAAAGAAAATTTACTCAAACACTGTAATTTGCGCAACTTGATGCTACTACTTATAAATGAGTGGTAAAAGCTTATTTTACGCGTTTAGCAAGTACTTATACAGACACACACACACATATATATATATATATATAATATAGGCATGCGTAGAAAAAATCATCAGCACTTTTTAGGCACGACCGCTACTCGGGAGAGCCTTATAATTTTTATTGTTATTACGATCTCGAGTATATCTGCACTGCAAAGCTGGTTTTTTTCTAATTTGAATATCTTTTGATGTGGCTGCTCGCCGGCGAGAGAGACTCGAGATAAAAACAAATCTTTTCCACATTGCCGAGCAAACAAGTGTTCATGGTGCATAGCTATTCGGGTCTAAAAATATGCGAGATAAAAATAAAATAATTAAATTCACAAGAGCGTAGAATCGACGTAATTCGCATAAAAGGCAGGCCGACGCGTGTGTGCTTGCGAAGCGACACATTATGCAGGCTCAAAGTCTCGGCAGAGGCAACCTTGAGAGGCCATTTGCAGAGCTCAGACGAAGAGGCTCACGAGCTCGGGGGGCGTGCGCTACATATACGTGCATATGTACCCCGTTAGAGCACCAGCACACGGGTGTTAAGAACCGCTCTAGTTTCGCCCCCGCGCACTGCACGCATGCTATACGTAATTCGAGAGCCGGCACATAGTCCTATTACTAGAGCGCGAGCAAGAGCTTGGAGGTTCGCAAGGTCGAGAGCGGCTGCGAGCTGAGGTAATATTTGCGCAAGTAGTCTATAAAGATAATCCGTGCTAACGATCGGCCGAAGTCTATTATGTAGGCTAATTATATGTATAATAGTAGCTGTATATTCTTCAATTTTCCAGAACGTTCGGTAGTCCATGTGTAAAAATTACTGTATTCGCATCAGTTTGTCTTTCCATAGAATACTTGGCATGCAAACATTCATTGCGCCAACTTCCATTTGGTGTAAATAAGTAGATATATGTCAGGTTCAGTCAGACTATCCAAAAAAGAGTAGATATTTATATTTTATTATATTTAACTATATTCTTGTTCGAAAGTGGAATTTTATATGAACGATTCTTCGCACGGTGTTAATTTTAATTAGACATTTTCTAAGTTTTTCCAATATGAGAAAATTATGTTTTATATGAAAATGCGATTTTGAATGAACTAATTTGTAAAATAATTGTAGTAACTCTAAAATTTAAACATGTCTAACTACATATACATTTTACTTTACATCAGTTGTTCACAGAAAACAAAGCAACTAAATACAAAATGTACACTGTCACGTACATTGGATAGTGTCCAATGTTGGATTTGTCCCAGTATTCTTAGGTACTCAGAAATTGTACGCTCTGTACAGTCAGTGTATATAATAGTATTATTAGAAATAAAAGTTAAACAAAGCAATGGTTTAACTATGATATAAAAATTTATATAATAAAAATTGAAGAGGTAATAACGAGTTTATTTTTTACTTTTCTAAGGATAATTTAAAAGTAAGTTAAGATAAAAGGAAGATAACGGGAAATACGCATGGAGTTGGTATAGACTTTTTACAGCAAATACTGTTTACAAGAAGCTCAACTTGGAATATGGTTGTTAAGACGCTACGAGCGACACCTATCGTAGGAAGCCCTGCTCTGCTGATACTTGATCTGTGATTCTTTTACGTCACATCTCGGCCTTCAACCCGTTTAGAATATTACGTCAATTACTGCAGGGGCGGGTCACGTCCTACAATCTATTACTTTTACTCGTTAACTTGTTTTCCCTTAACCCCACATTCATCTCAAACTTTTCTAATCATATAACAACAGAGTTTATAGACTAAGAGAGAAAAAGCGCAGCTATACTATACTCCGAATGTATTAAATTATGTACTACTATAGTAATTTCACTTTTTTTTCTCTTTTATCTATTAATTAGAATATGCATTCTTGCCCTTAAAAATAATTTATTAGAAGTACTGAGAAATTAAGTAAAATAACGATACAATCACCTTGATATAAAAATAGGAAGACAAAAATTATGAAAAACGCTCGATAAATAATGCAATAAAGAAATTTATACCTAAATGGTACATCTGCTACAAAGTGAGGTGTACCTAGACTTTGGTATTAACCAAGAAAACATTCGTCTCATCCTTTGGACCCTGTCGGCAATCTCGTTTGCGACTCGTCAAACAGACACGTGAATGCGGCACGGAGCTCTTTCTCTCGGCGAGGGCCACAAATAGCAGTGGCCAGCTATAAATGATTGTGAGAAGCAGAAATTCGCAAAGTCGTCGTCCCGTTCGCAAAGGCTTTAATATAGATATGAGCCGTCGTGTCTCACCGGTCGTTACCAAGAGCTCGGCGCCGTTCCTGTTCGCCCGTCTCCCGGCTCGCAGGCGCTATAAATTCGAACAAAGCGCAAGTATCATCATGGTGCGCGTCGCGATATCGCATGTAGTTTTGCCGCTGGCAAGTATTTTCGGCTTCTCTGCGCGTGCTTCCGGAAAAAGAGCGATGCACTGCAATTACCGCACGCGCGCCCACCCGCCAGCCTCGGTTGGCCTACGTGACGCTCGCGGCGTCCCGGAGGGCTTCGTTCGCTCGCTCTTATACCCCCCTTTCCTTCGCAACCCATAATCTGCTTATTTATACGCTACGGGAGCATTCTTCCGATTGTTACACTTATTTTATTTATTCACAACCAGCAGTGGCTGTTTTTTTTTAATTTTATTTTTCATTTTGATAATTCACTAACTACTTAAGATATTTTTTTTTCTGAAAACATAATAAAATATAAATTTAAAATAAGGTAGGATCTTTTATAAAAACAATTAATTTATACTTTACATAACCCTTATCTTTATTCTTAAACATATTCTTAAATAAATAAATAATATTATCATGTTACGTATTAGCTGGATGTGCTTTAATCTATAATTATATTTTATTTCGAGTAGCTACTGCATTTATAATCAGCTATTCATTCTATACAGTATATTTCAACTTCAAAAGGATGAAACGTAACCCTAAGACATTAAATAACGTTCATTTCAAATCGACTGAATTTCACTTGGGCAGGGGTACTTTGTTACTGTCCAACTCTCACTGCCTTTACATAAGCTAACATTTATTCCTGAAATAAAATCGGATCTAATAGAATAAGTATAAATATGTTTTTTTTAAATTAATTGTATTCGTATTGACAAATGACTAAATATTTTTTCAATAAAAAATTTAGTATAACTTCTCAAATGTTAAATAGTGAATACTATTATAGTAAATATTTTCACTATTTTATATTGAGAACTAATATCACTATCTTAAACAGTCTACATAATCTACAATCACTATCAAAATAATAAATATACGCTTTTTAGTATTGTGAGATAATTTTCAAATGTTTTACTAAAACGTCCTCTCTCTAAATTTGAATCAGTGAATCAGTGATCAGCGAGTTAATAGAAAACCAATAGATTTTGCTAATATTTCGATATTTTTAATATACATATATGGACCGAAATCGAACTGTATACATATTCAAGACAAATGAGATTGGCAGCTGTTACCCAGCTCAGATCGACGGCCCCAAGGAATATGACGCGTTCAATCCACTTTGCGCCGACATGCGCAAATGCGCGCGATTGCAAATCGATCAGAAATAAAACGTCCTCTAAATTATGCAATGCGGTCGACGGAATCGAAAGTACGTTATATACCTGCATCGACTGAGAGGGAGTGCAAATCCTACGGTGGAACTCGAACTGCTATACACGCGAGCCTGCAACGGAGAACAATGCAGCCTGCCACTGTGCCGCCGCTGCACTATAATTAACGAGCGATCGTACACCTCTGCGTACCAAGTTTACCAACACACGTTGCCAGCTATTGTCACTGCACGATTGCTAAAGCAGTGGAAAAAACAACCCTTTTTTCCTCTGTCCGAGGAATGCAAATCTCCTTACGCGTGCTCGTTCGATCGCTAATTGACACGATTCGATATGCGCACGCTCGGTGCCCAACCGTGAGACTCACAAATAACTTCCTTTTAAGCGTATACTTAGTAGCTATAATATGTATAAGTACGACGTTTGGGTACCACTCGACTGAACTTGAAACTAAACATTTACTCGAGTGTTCGAGATACGACGTAGTTAATAAATTGAATCGATGTTAAGTTGAACATAATATGTTTATGATTATTTATCGTCGCGAATCTTAGCAATATTTGTCAGTATCAATTGCATTACACGGCATTTATACTATAAATTTAGTTAATTATTATACTTATGCCTGTTCAATTACCTCGATATTCGAATTTGCTTTTTTTTCACATGTACATGCATTTAATTTATGTAATTTTATATATTGCATAATATATTTAATGTTGTTATACTAGTTTAAGATTATCACACTTACACGAAATTAAAAATGAAAGACTGCGATAAAAGAGTGGAATATTTTGCAGCGAATACGGAAAATGATAAGCACAAGTTTTTCCGAATAATATTATGAAAAATGCAAATGAACGCTTATCTTAAATTGCAATGCGATAGTTATTAAAATAATTTGGTTATATGCTGTTTATAGTATGATATATGTTACACTCATTCAAAATTTTCTATAATGGTTTTAGAATCTGCTGTAAATACAAGAGCAACTATACTTTTTAGATTACTATTATTCGTATTAATTCAAACCGCAACGATCTGTACCCAGAAGTGTAGGTATTATTGGTTTTAAAACTTATCAAGTCCTAATTTACATATATCGTTCCTTACACTAATAGATTTAGTGAAGCCGAAACAAAAATTGTTTTTTGACAACACGTTTTCAGGATGAGAAACTATATATATATATCTAAATCGAATCGTAAATGAATTTCTCCTCGGCACACGCGCGCTCGCAGTTAGAGTACGCCGGGGACGAAAGGACAACAAAGAGTAGAGGAGAAGAACCGCCAAAAATGAGAAAGAGAAATAAGAGGTATGTGTGTGTGTATGAAAAAGTTCATACGTGAGCGCACGATACAAATGAAAGAGAGAGAGTGAGGGAGAAAAAAGTTCACGGGGATAGAAAAGGAGAGGAGAGACGAGGAGTAGGAGTCAAGGTTACGGAAAGAAAACAAAAATACGAAAGAGTGAAAAAAGAAGAATGTGGCTTTCGACAGGAGGTGCGAGAGGGGCGAACGCCAGTTGCGCGCTCTAACCGCGCTACACACTTCCCCTTGTGTCCACGCGCGCGTGGCGATTTTTTTTATTATATTGCTTTCTGAGAAATTGGGTCTGCAGCGATTATTTTTGTGCTCAATCTTCTTTTTCCGCTTCCACCTTCGTCACATTTTACTTCTTACGTAACCTCGACTACACGTGTCGATTTATTTGCATAACTTCTTTTTTTATTTCATATTCAAGGGTCAATAGCTTTATAATAATGTGCTACCACTGATGTTTACAGTAAAATAAATTCATTATGTTATTATTCATTATCGAATAGAAAATCCTAGAAAATTCGGTGACTGTTTAAGTTGATAATAGGTATATAAATAATACAAAATAACGATGATTACGCTTGAAAATGCAGACATAATTATGTAAATAAGCCTGGATAACATAATCTTTAAATTGCTGGGCAATTAGCTAACTGCACAGTCAGCTATTGAATAAAAGAAACTATATTATCACTCGTATCGAGACGAATTTTATATATAAAATATCAAACTCTATTAGTATTATATCGTAAGTGTTTTTATTGACTATAAAAATAATACAAAAGATTATCGACATGACTTGATTCCAAAATGAAATATTACAGGTCACCTAATTATTTAGAGGACTGCCGTTTGACGAATTCATATGATAACTTTTTGTTCATTCTTCTGTTCATAAATATTTGACGAAAATAACTGTTATCCCCGAATTGAAACTTTGTACATTCATTTCATCACTCTTATTATTCAAGTTTTGACTAAAAAAATTTTTTTTTATAAAGAATTACAATCAGTGACTTTAAGTTATGTCAACATTCATACAAGAACGTACGTTTCTATATCTTCATATGATTATTACGTGTATTGTAGCGTGATGCATGGTATCGGCACACTGACAGAATAATGTAGGGAAAAATTCCCATGTTTTCTGGTACTTTGGTAATATCAACGAAAAGTACAAATTTTTACACGAAAACATGGTAAAAATTACTGGTAACATAGTAAAAATGACTAGAACAGCAGTAAAAATTACTATTTTTCTAAGGGAAAAATTTATACTTTTTGTTGATATTGCCAAAGTGCCAGAAAACATGGGAATTTTTCCCTACATTATTCTATCAGTGTATATAACTAACATTAAAAAGCATTGTTTACACGCCAGTTTTTTTGCGATACGCCGCAGTACAGTTGACGAAACTATCAGAGTCCGAAAATTTGACATACATTCTCTTTCGAAATAAACAAAGCTTTATCAAACCACGCGCGCATTGACGGCGGTCGAGCTTATCGCCTCTAAAAGAATCGGTCCGGCGCCAATGGCTCTCTCTCTCTCTCTCACTCTCTCCTTACAAGCCGTATTTGCGCGGGCGCGGCGTGTACATCTCATCATGCGTATATAGCAGCAACGGGGCAATTTTTATCGTGGGCAGACATCGCGCTCCGTCTCTCCTCTTCTCGCTCGTTCGCGCTCTCAGCTCCGCCCTCCGGCTTTTTTATTTTGCCGCGGCTCTCTTCTTCCCTGCCGCGGAGCAGGCACTATAGCGCCGCACGTGCCCGATTCTTTTTGCGCAGCACACACGTACATAGACGCGCACATGTATGTGAGAACTGCCTCTGCTTATCTTCCGTTCGGGCGAAGGTGACGAGTAGGACGCTGCGCGCGAAGGTCGCGCGGGAGTGCGGCGCGAGCTAAAGCAGTCGAGGGAGAACGAGAGGAAGAAAGAGAAAGCGGAGCCCTTCTCGTTTAGTTCTTATATATATACACACATAGCCACGTAGAGAGCAAAAGTTATATACTGCGCCGGGCCTGCTTTCGTTATAATGTGAGTACGCGCGCGCGTGTCAGCCCTATAAATACAGGATGCGACGCAATAGGGTCGAATTCGCGAAACGCGCAGTGCAGGTCTGGCCCGACGGCGCACGCGCCTGACTTTTCGTATGTCATGTTTTTGGAGACAAAGTACATTGGGTGACACTTATCGCTTATACACTTGATACCTCTGATATGTATACACACACGCCACGTGTTTTCTCGACTCACTGCCTATCAAAATAAACTCGTTTCTTCTGTAACTACACCCCACTTATGTATTTTTATTCCTCATTTTCTCATCGACATCGCATGCAAAATTTGGACAGCTCAGATGAATGTTACAGACAGTTTATTATGAAAATAACTTTTTTGTTTATCTGCAGACCCTATAAATATCAAGTTAAATACATTCTATATGCAAAGATCCTCATTGGCGAATGCTAATGCCATTTAATTACGTATGCTGAATATTAAAGAGGACTTGTTTTATCTTATCAGTTTAATTGTTATAAAACTTGCTACAAGTATCTTCCGTTTAAATGTTTGTGAAGACTTTTGCAACAGTGCAATGTATTTTTATTGTTATATTAATATAAGCTAAAAGATAAGAAAGATTATGAAAAATTTTTTAGAAATTTTTTTCCAGAAAATAATTTTAAAGGTATTTTTAGGTGCACCAAAACAAACATTGTTAAAATTATATTCAGATATCTCGCGTGTTCTCATGACACTAAATATTTTTAAAATAAAGTATTGATTCAAAAAACGCTAACGCTTCAAATACTTACAAATACTCGAATAAAAAACATGACGGAAAAGTGTCAGTTATAAAATAATACTATATTTGCAATTGTAAGGATTAAAACGTGTATTTTGTTGGTTGCATTTGCATGGAAAAATTCTTTATATTTTCATTTATGTAGGTATATCACTATACATACTGTTAAATAGTTTTAAAATTAGTATATGTTCAGACTTATGTCTTATCTTGTTGGAATTTCCTTTTTTCCAAGTCTTCGTCTCACTTTTTTAGCGGAAAATTTTGTTTGTATAATCTTATCAATATGATGCTAATAATTACATAATCATGACATAAGTTTAATAATTATCAAATTCGGCATTGCGTTTTAAGAAAGTCAAGCGATAATTCGTTATCTTTATCACATAGCTCGCGACTTTGCAATCTAAATCATTTTGGGGATTAACAAGAAGAGAGTTTTATTAAACTGGTGCGCAATATCGATGCTATTAAAAGATCACAATCTGGTGTTCTCATAATAGCAAATCGTCGATAGTACAAAAACTGTTTTCAAAACATTCTCTACTTGTTCTCGCTTTTATATACGGAAAAATTCAACCATATTTTTAACAATCACGCTTCCACTGATAATAGCTCTATTTTGAAAAAGATATCATTGTCTCTCTTCTACGTCGCAGGCAGTTTTATCGCGAAAGAGTCGAATAGATAAAACACAAAAAACAAACGAACTGTGGTTTATGTGTATGTGCTCTCGCATGTATCGGCTCGGCCGAGATTTATGTGTACGCAGGAAGCGTTTGAATACGGTAATCAAACTTGGCTTTCTAGCGCTGCGCGCGCATTAGCCTTGTTCGTGTGTGGGTAGGTAGACATGCGCGCGCGTAACGAGCCGCAGTCCAGGCAGGGTTGAGTAAGTATCTTCCATAGGCGCTCACTCGATGTGTTTATACACGCGTGCAGCGAGAAAAAAGCCAACGAAGCTGGGCCGATCGACGTTCTCGATTATTAACTTTCTTGCGCGAGCGGTGCACTTTCACCGCAATAAAGTCGCACGCTCCCTCGGCGCGCTGCACGTGCGGAAAACGCGGCTCGACTTTTGCGAAACGCGTCTACTCACCTCCTCTCTTCCCACACTCCTTTCACGAGCGTGCACCTATACGCGCGAGCCTGCACATATCTTATCGTCTGTCGAGTGTACAAACAACTAGAGTAAAGAAAATATTTGTGTTTTGGATCACTCGCGGGAAGGTCGACAACCATCGCGCGATCTCGACGGGTAGCGTTTTATCAGGCATCGCTGGCGTGATAGTACCAAAACGTCTCGATCTACGTTCTATAAAGCTGGACTTACGTAAAAACGCACGGCTCGCGCTACCGTATACTATGTATAACATTCGCTGAAACGATTCGGCCTATCATTGCGTCACCACACACCAGTTGGAAAATCTTCCGCGCGTGTAGCAGTAATCGACGCGGTGGATCTAATTGGCCTTCTGCTGCAGTCGGTGGTGCAGAAAGTCCACACGCTTTACAGAGAGGACATTAGCTTTTTCTAACTTCGGCGCTTTTTCCGCTCTTCATTATTTTTACTTACGGTTTCGACTTTTTGCTGAACGGCGGCTCCACATTACCTAACTTAATGACTGTTTTATATAAATAGTTGCATGATCAACAACAGACACGTTTATTTAAGCCACAAAAACAATTTTAATAATTTCGAAGTAACGGAAAGAGCAGTCGATGTCAGAAACGACTTGTAACAAGATTGTCTCTCTTAATAGTGATTTTAGGCAATTATTAAAGTTCGAATTTGAATTAGAAAAATACGCAATGTTTGGATTATTTTATAAATTTTGCTTAAATATATTCTAGAGGACAATGACTTTAATTAATATTTGGAATGATGCTTATTTAATCACAGGAGAAATTATTTTTAAACGCTGTCAGCACAACTGTTATTGTCACAATATGCATTCTTTCAACCGATGTCACATTTATCTTTCGAGCGTCACGTGAGATTAAATTTACTTGCAAGAAGCGATAGTCATTATTTTCATTCAATACCCATTTTTTGTTTAACCAACGTGCGTATATATCAATTTAACGTTAAAACCATGAGATCATGCTATAATTTAGAGCTTATCATCTATACAATGCTTGGTAATTTATAAGATCAAGAACACACAAGTTACGATTAAAACACAAAATGTATAAGGCTTATTATTTTTTATAACATCTTTTATGTAAATTATATAGATAATATGTTTGTGGATAGAACAGTATAGTGATAAGGTTTCAAGTGACTACAAATCATGTTCGAGGTCAAATAATGTTTGCAAACTTATTAAGACTGTTGTAGGTGGCTTTTGAAGCGTGACTTTGACAAATATTAGTTACGACTTAAAGAAAATAGTTTTAAAAAGTTGTCAATTTTTGTGATTAAATGTATACATGTGTCCGCTATATCTCAAGAAAAATAGTCATTACTGTTCAACAATTTATTTATGCAATTTACTATTTTACACGTATTTTCACGGAATCATTTATATTTAGCTAATACATTTGACAGTTTGAACGGAATGAATATAAATGACTACATGTAAACAATAGACAAAAGTGGAATAAATGTCCATTTTTGTCTATTATTTACATGTAGTCATTCACATTTATAGCAAATTAATCTTTGGTAACTTATGACTAATATTAGAAGTAAAAAATGTTAGGGATTTGAAATTAAGAAAAATTGATTGATTAAACTGAAAATATATACTTATTAGTGATGTGTCCAAACGAGTTTAAAATAATTGAACATTTCTTTGGTACTGGAGGTTCTACGACGATAACACCTACACACGTGTTCTTAACTTGAAACTAACCGATGGTCAAGGCCAATAACAGAGTGACACGTGCTTGCGTCATTTTCTTTTCAGTCCTCTAATCTGCCCGACAATTTGAATGATATATATGAGATATTTCAGGTGAAATCAGCAGCTCACAATTTTAAAATCTCTCAAAATTTATACACACTTAGTTTTTTATAAAAAAAAAAACATGTTCCTAGATTTTTAGAGCAATATTTCAATAATTACAAAAGTAATTGTACAAACTCAACTTTTGCCATTTTTTTACTCAAAATCCTGAAACTTTTTGTATAGCACATTGAATAAAAAACGCAATAACATGTATTTTTGACCTTCGAATAAATTTATTGATATTTCAAAAATTCATAACTCTTTTCAAGAGGTGTTGCCAATCTCGATACAGGTCTTATTTTAAAGGATTTTCAATACAGAGTCAGAATTTCTGGAATAAAAAATATTCTGAGGATCATTTTTTTTTTTTTTTTTTTTTTTTATGAAAGTATACTGAAAGGTAGCCAACCAGAGACTTTCAAAAACCGTCATAAAAAAATATGGCTATATTCCACAAGTAAAATGAAAAATTTTTTCCAATCAATGTGCTGTACAAAAAGTTTTAGGATTTTGAGTAAAAAAAATGGCAAAAGTTGAGTTTTCACCAAAAATTACACAAAATAACAATTTTGATGTGCAATAACTTTTGTAATTATTGAAATATTGCTCTAAAAATCTAGGAACATTTCACCTGAAATATCCCGTATATATTAATCGTAAAAATTAAATTTTTAAATTTTCATTGGTATTAATTTCGTTAATGGATTATAATGCTGATATTATGCATATTATTATGTTCATTCTTATCATTCACCTTAATTGTTACAGATTTTATCGCGCATGAAATTTGATAACAAAAATTTCGTTGATATTATAAATTTATCAATGTAATATCATATTAATCATCTTGTGCATATTATCCATATATCATTTAAAAAATAATGGTCTTATGAAATTTCAACCATCTGCATTAAAATTTAAGACATACAAAAACTTTTTATATAAAAAAATTAGAACGATTCTATCTTTAAAGGTGTATTTCCTAGAATAAATTGTTCATTTTTTATTTGAGTTAACAATTGGGTGAAATATTTTTTAATACTTAATGAACGTGCCACTGTCATTTTTACAAAGTTTATTTAAGTAGTACTGTATATTCAACTGTTCAATGCAACCATACTATTAAATTTTGCAGAAAATAATCGCTGAGTAAAACATGTAGTAAGTACCCTTAAGAAAATGTGATGTCTTATACTTAATATTTAATTATTTAATTTGAAAACATTTCTTTCTCAAAATAACGTTTGTCTCGCCTTTCGTATATATAAAAACTACTATTGAACTTTTTGGAGTCTTTTCATTAGCATCTTCCATCTGTGCTGCCCCTGAAATATTAAAGAAATGTTAATGTATTGGCTTCTTGTGTTAATATTTAATATCTATAATCCGAAACGAATCTCTTCTAAATCCTGTATAAAGTACTAATGTATTAAATAGAGAATATCTTTTACACATACTTGTCTATACCACATACCAAATTTTCTATAAATTTTAACTTAGTATATAAAACGTTTCTTGAGGAATTACGATTTGAACAAAAGATAAAAAAAATTAATTTAAACATCTCTGAAATTCATAAACTAATTTTTTATTTAAAGATCTCAGTCAATAGATGAATACCAAAATTGACCATTCCACAAAATTCTAAATTCCGTAGCCTTTTCAAAAGGCAAGCTGACACCAAGTGTTTTTTTATGTATTTTTTTATACTGAATCCGAATTTCGATTGTGAATTGTTAAAAAAATCCGTTTTCAATTTACACTCATGCTCGTTTTATTAAATTTGAGAATTTTTTTGCGGCTTTGGAATGCACTTTCACGCAAAACTTGTAAGAAAAATTTTTGTTTAAAATGATCTGAAGAATACGATAGTATTTTTTTTAGTACAAAAAAGTCGAAAATTTAATAATTCTTTATTTTATAAATTTTATGAATTTTGTATAGCAAATAAATTGTTTATAACAAATAAAGACGGATTTTTTCAACAATCCACCATCGAAATTCGGATTCAGCATAAAAAAATACGTAGAAAAACACTTGGCGTCAGCTTGCCTTTTGAAAAGGCTACGAACCCCCCCCCCCCCGGGCTCCTGAACTAAAAACGGTTGAACCAATTTACTTCAATTATTCAGCGACAAAAGCTAATCAAATATAATTTTTTTCTTAAAAATATTCAAGCGAAAATCTTGACAATTTAGCACGTTATAGAAGTGCGTATTCTCTGTAGACAAACAAATTTTCATTTCTTATTTTAAAATATATCTTGTTTCATATAGTAAATTACTTTTTTAGGACCAACGATTAACTATCAATTTTATCAGGCAGAAAATGGAATCATAATGTATAAACAATATATAAACCATATTGAAAAAAATATTCATATGGGTACTTTCTAAAAATGGTGCTTTTCGATTCCAAATATGTGTTAAACTGCATTTCTAATAGGATTTCTCGATAATATTTTTCATACTATCACAAGTTAGTATTTTTGAGCGGAAGCGAAAATATAAAAATGACTCTTCTTTTTCGAAATATCCTCAATAATTTTAAAAGAAATTTCTAGCAGCAAATGTAGTAACGACAAGTAAATATATAAATGTAAATATGCTTTATTATAATAACATTGGTTTACTTGGCTGAAAATGAATTAAATTTTTATACGTTATAATAACAAATATTTAACTTGTTTTTAAAATTTGTGCAATAACGAATTGTTTTGTGATAGCTGAAGGTTGATGCAAACTTTATTAAGAATGTACACAAATTTAAATATGTATATAAGGTAAATTATTTATGAATAATGTAATTTAAATTTTTAATAAGCTTTTTTTATCTCACTGATTCTGCTCTTTCAACATACCTTTATTATATTATCTACATTTGAAAGTGCTCTAAATGAAATCTATAATGGCTGCTTGAAACGAATAAATATGTGTTTTTGGAATAAAAATTTTCCAGTTACTTTAAGATGAAAAAAATATATAAATCGAATTTTAATGTGGCGCGCCCATTAGGAATGCATACAAGGTATAATCGACGCACGTCCACATGCGTATTATAATCAACAAATTGCATATAACGTGGATGATTGCACAAAAAAGCGTCCATATATAGCGGAAATAGGTGAGTTATACGAAGCAGCAGAGATACACGTGCGTGAATGCATATATGCGTGTATGTTTACGAAGCGAAAAGGGAAAGGAAAGAATAAATAAAAGCGACGGCGCGTGTGAGGCGGAATGCCATCGTACCGCAATAAAGTCAAGGTTTTCTGCTGGCGTAATAGTGCGATGTACCTAAAGCCTGGCACAGCTTGGGTTTATTGTACTCGGGCGCTCGGAGCGTGGAAAGAGATACGCGCACACGCGCACAGGTGAAGCGAAAAAAAACATGCTGTAGACTGCGAATTACGAGTCTAATGTCCAGTTGATGGATCTCGAATTCAGTCAGTCTTCGAAAAACTTATGTAATACTAAAGCGTGTTATTCAAAACAAGTATAGGAAACTTTTTTGATGTCAGTTGCGAAATTTATTGCGGCTTATTTCTCGCCAAAATACATTATTGATTTTGGATCTTGTTTTAGAAAACACACAAAAATTTTAATTTTTGAATCAGTTATATTGTCAAACTTTCATTAAATTGTTTTGTACAGTCTTTCAAAGGATGGTATTCAGATGCATCAAGGAGCGTGGTAGCGCCCCGAAAGCAAGTTAATATTTTCCGATAAATATTCTCCTCTCTTTTTTTATTAAATAGAATACTGTACTAAATCATGTATTCCCTGAAGTATTCTCTGAAGTTTTGTAGATCAAAATACTTCAAAAGCACAATTTTCAATACAATCCAAATGTTTACGGTATTGCCTTCTATTTTCATTATTTCTAATATTTCCAACAGTACTCATATTTTATTTAATAGAGTTTATCAATTTATATAAGTGAATTCGTTTTTTTCTAAATATATTTAAAAATATTTAGCGGGATTATACGCTTATATCTGTTATCAAACTAAAAACTATCTGTAAGTCACTAAAAGATCAATAGTGGTCATATAAACTATTTAAAGTTTATTTCCCCTATATCTCAACCTAATTTAAAAAAAAAAAAACATTTTATTTCTTTTGAACAAACAATAAAACTTGTGAATATAAATGCCTCAGTGAAAATATTATAGTATTTTAATAAAACATGTTATCTATAGATAAATTTTTTAAATAAACTTCTTAATTAATCTTATATCGCCTCTGAGCTTATAAACAATAAAACTAGAAAAATAATGCAAATAAAATTGAAAAATAATGCAAATAAAATTGAAAAATAATGCATAAGTTCATTCATGTAATATATACAGTACATGGATAATACTCTGTAATTATTATATCATGGTATTGCGTCATAATTCATTTGCTGCTATATATTATGTATTTAAACATAATATTTTATGTGATGCCTATCCTTTTATTTAGATTATTGAGTTATTCTACCAATTTGATTTACTTTTTACTATGGAATTAATCTCCTTGTCTATTATGGCAAATAAAAACTATTGCATACATACGACAATGAACCAACAAATTACGAAGCGACTTTATTTATTGTTACGTATACTTCTTATTCGTATTAAATGACAATTTGTATAAAAAAATTTAGAAGTTGCATTAAAAATTATCTTTTTATTACTTTTCATTGCAGTCGTATATGTTGCACTTCATATTGTATACAAGATTTTTTAGTTTTATTTTTTCCTTAAAGAAGGTTTGTAACGTTAAGAAAAAGTATTCTAGAATATAAAGTAAAAATTTTTTGACAATAAATTTTAGTGAAAATATACTATATTTAGAAAATTTTCACATGGATGTATCTGAGTGTGTGTGTGGGGGGGGGGGGTGTTTGTGTGCATAGGTGTACCTGTGCGTGTGCATCTTGATGCATGTACACGACTAACTAATATAGAGATTGCTATGAGGGTGTTGAGTTTCCTTTATAAGAAAAAAGATATTGTTACTTCTTTATTTATACAACAAATATTTATTTGCTCGCTTGCATTATTTTAGGTATATCATATTCATTACTTTTATAGCACTGTGTGATCTAAGCCCGAACTTGGGTAACGCCTATCCGTGACTCGCTACGCTCGTGCGTGAACTTCACGGTGCAAAAAGGGACTAATTTGGGTACGGATAGGTGTGACAAGGGGCTTCGGTAGGCCTTGCTATAAAATTTTATACAATACTTGTGACCTAAGTAGTGTACGCCTCGGTACACTTGGGCCCTATACTAACTTAAATTCACGCCGCGTAAAAGAGTGCCCGCTTAGGTCACACGTATCGTAGTGTACTATTATTGTTTAAGTTGGTCCAAGCAATGGACACTTACTAGGAGAGGTCACGGCCTCCAGATCACGGATTTTGCTCAAACTTTGAGGTATGTTTTTAGGTGCTAAAATATGAAGAATGCTAGAATATTAGACCCTAACGCTTTGATAAACTTGAGTTATCGACAGGTTTAGCTGTATTTGAAAAAAATATTGAAAAAATGCTCTTTTTTATTTATTTATTGGTTAAGCCAGGAAATCCTTATATTTAATAGTAAAAAAGAAAATAAAACTAGAGATTTTTACCTTGCTTTTTTTCAGAATTAAAAAATATTAAATATATCATAAGTTATGAAAATTTAAAGTTAAGCAACAAAAATTAATAAATTGACAGGCTTTAACTTTATACATATTCTGATGAATTTGCATTGCTTAAGTTTAAACGTTCATAACCTCTGATATATTTAATATTTTTTAATTCTGAAAAAAGCAACGTAAAACTTGTAATCTCTAGTTTTATTTTCTTTGTTTACAATTATATATAAGGATTTTCTAGCTTAACCAATAAACAAATAAAACAGAGCATTTTTTTTAAATAACTCAAGTTTATCAAAGCGATAGGGTCTAATATTCTAGCATTCTTCATATTTTAGCATCTAAAAACATACCTCAAATTTTGAGCAAAATCCGTGATCCGGAGGCCGTGACCTCTTCTAGTTAAACCCCTGTTGTTAAAGTTAGAAGAGCAAAAAACATTTGTATTCGTAGATGAAAAATTGTGTTGTCTCTATATAAACCTATGTTAAATGAATTAACTTAAAAAATCATCTTTTTTTAAAGGGCGTATTCTCTGTAATGCGGTTTAATCTCATTAAATAAATTATATATACTTTTTTTTCGAAAACTATAGCAATAGAAGAAGGATAAAACTTCATCAATTTTAATAAAAAAAGTTATTATAGACATAGTATCGGTTCCATAAATTATTCTAGCAAAAGTAAAAAGTTTTATCATAAAATTTCTGTTTGATGTATTTTTAGATATCGTTTTTACAGTATTATATATTCTCATATACAAAATAGAATATAATCAGTATTCTTATTTGTTTAAAAAATTTATTTCTCTATTTATTATCTTTGTATCTTATACAATGTATTACTATATAAATTTACCTTTTATGCAGAGAACTATCAATAGGCATGCACGTTAAAAAGTTTTTGTGCAATTTAAATTTTGATATTTCATCCGATCAATAGCATATCTGAATGAAAAGTCGGTAAAGCAGGGGTAGAAAATTATATAAGGGAAAAATTTAAATAAAGAAAATTGACAAATTTTACTGAGTACCAGTTGATGAGTAGATTTTGGTTTGAATTAAATGACTAATTGCCTTTTGAGGGGGGCATGAAGTAGCTTTGGTCGGTGCCTCGCAACAGTGCTGTTAAACGTATATATATACGCTGCGCAGAGTCCGCATCGCGCGGATCGTGTGCGCGCACCTTTCAGGTCACTCAAGTTCATTGGCTCTTTTTCGCCGGGCGACTGTCCGCCGTTCTAGATGCTATAGCGCCTACAGTTCCACAGAGGCGGACGAGGCTCGTCTTGCGAAATTTCTCGATTTTTCCCTTCTCTTCAGCCTTTTTCGCAGATATTTTCGAAAAGAAAAAATGCCATTCCCTCTGTGCCTCTGCGCAATTCACAAGCTGTAGTATAAGCGTTGGGTTTTATATTTAATTTCTACTTCGAGCGTGCATTCCCTTCAAAACTGTCTTAAAATTACTCTCTGGAACACATACTTTCTTTTACCTTATATTTTACACGTGTAATAATTAATTAATATAAAGCTTATTTTAATCGATAATTTTCATTTATAGTATTATAAGTGAGCAATTAATAATTCCAACACTTATTAATAGTTACTGTTTTATATTGAATATAAAGATTGTAACTGCTTTAAATTTGTTATAAGCATTTAAATATTTGTAATAAAAACATTCTACTATGAAATTTTCTAATATTTATTGAGTAAAACCTCTTCTCATATTGTAACAATTTCCCAAATAAAAATAAATTTATATTGATTAGTTTATTATTTGTTTAGATTTGCAATTGCTTCTAAGAAAATTTTAAATGAATATTAACATTAATTTTAAATCTCATACTAAAATCCAAAAAGTCAACTTTTTATCTAATTTAAACGAGTTATTTCACTTTAGTCATTTTCAATTCAATTTTCAATCATACTAAAATGATAAAATACATTTTCAGATGTAAGTATTCAATAAATGATTTCTGTCTCCTTACATATTACATAATCGATTTTGTACTTTTACGTTTACGCCAAGCACAAATATAAAAAGGTTTTATTTTCTCACTCTTAAAAAAAGAACCATTTAAATTTATCTAGACTTTTATGCGGGTACAATAGAAAATTTTAAAAAAATTCTGTTTTGTTTTTTCAGTAATAGAAATTATTTTATCTAATTTTTTGTTATTGAAACTTATGAGGATGATGACATCCAGTCGTATTTAGTTTTTCCTTTATTCAACTTACTAATAGGAAGTATCAAACCGGAGTCCACTATAAACATTTTTATTATTAAATTTCATATAGTCAATTCATATTGTAATAAAGAACATTGTAAGCCACGTTGTTTTATCTGATCAATCATCTCAGGTCCATTTTCACACCCGTGAGTTAAACTTAAACTATTTACTTTTGAGATTAGTGCCTTTTTTAACAATCGAACAATATTTATAAGATAGTCCAAAGTAAATGTCGTAAAATATACAAAGACTATATTAATTTTAAAATTTATAATCAACATTCTGTTACATAAATGAAATATTTTCTTTTTTCGTTTAGTATTTTCAATCAGTTGTATCAAATTTAATTTATTAAATATATTTATTTTAATAAAATAATTTATTACTAGAGATATCCCAAACAACGATTGAATAAAACAAATATTATAAGATATAAACACCTTTATTGCGATACATATTTAAATCTTTAAAATATAACTGATATTCAAAATTATATTTTTATGAATAACTCAATAAATAACTATTAAAGCCGTTAGCACTACATTTTGAGATTTTACAGAATTTCATTTTACTTTGAAATTTGATCAAAAAACGGAAAAACAATCTAGTTATTCGGACGTATTCTGAAAAATGTGTATTTCGATCGTGTATTCCGAGCGTGAAATGAAAATAGAAAATAAATTTTCTTTATTCCAGAATATTGTCGGAAATAAAACAAATACAAATAAAAAGGAAAAGCCTTGACTTAATTCTAGCATATATGTGGTTCGTATATTTTGTTGAAATCATAATGCCAAAGAAAAATATTACAAAACGATGAATACATACTATTAATTTCTTCCTGTCATTTAAGTTTGAAATAGCTTACAGCTAACGAGAAGCCCTCCTATAATTTAATTATGCGGGAAAAAAGTTAGAGAAAGTTAATAGCTCACAGTCATAAAAATAGAATCGGTCGAAACACTAAGCATCTGGTCACGTCAAATCCCGTAGATCTCTATATACATAATGAAGGTAAATGAATGCATGAACTCTACGGGCAAATCCTGCCCAGGAATAACCCGATTTGTCCATTCGCTTTTTAATGAAAGTCATTGTTTCACAAAAGCAGTCGAGCATAAAAGTCTGGTTTATGGGAAACATATACAGGCTCAGCGAATATAAACTTTTCGCCCGTCACATTGTCATTTAGTTGTTCAATTACCTTCCCGGTTATCTTTAGTTATCATAGATATCTAGTTTTTCGCACTCTAATTGTAATTGTTTATTTGTTATTAGGTTTAATAAAAATTATTCTGTGTTTCTTTCAAACTTAACAAGAATAATTTATTTATAGAATCAAAGTCACTAAAAAATAACGTTCGTGGAAGAATTCTATATTCAAAATAATCAGAATTTAGTTTTATTTTTGTAGTATAGTTTCTCAGAATCTAACAACTGTGTTTTCAGCAAAATAAATCGATTAGTTTTGATAAGTGATGGACATTTTCAGATGAAAATATAAAACACGTTTGTTCACTTTAGTACTATTTTACCGCTGTATGAGAGGAACGTTTTTTCTCCCACAGTATCACGTAAACCCCAAAGAGTATTCGTTGATTGGCAAACTTTCGTGCGAATGAGTTTGACGGATAATAATAACAAACTTTTTCTGAAGTAAAAAAAAGAAAATCAGAGAATATTGAAGCAGAAACTTTTCATTCATGTGTCGTATGAATTACGTTAGCAACCGCGGGAGTACGCCCACGTGAAATTAAGCGACTGGTCAAACACCTCGTTTGCTCCAGTGACGGAGGCAGAAGGAAAAAAGTGTCAGAATTGCTAGTCGACCAGGTAGAAAAACGTGAGCTATTATACCTTTTCATCTCTCAATTTGTGCACACCCGTGCAGTTGCCTATCTGTGCTCGTATGTCGTTTGTTCTCTTTGTGTCGCTTATAAATCAGAGGCGAGACAATGCGCGCATATTATATGTGTTGAAAACGCGATAAGTTACCTCCGTTTCGAACAGGAAACAGATCTCGAGGCCGCAAATTTTTCGAAGAACTCAGTTTCCCTTCCTCTCCCTCTTTCGTTGTGTGGCTTGATGACGCATTTGAAATTTGAGCTCGCGCGCTCTGCTTTTGCTGTGCGTGATGATACCTCGTGCGTACAGTTGCCAAGCCGCAGCTGTCTCTTTTTATTAGAAAATCTACGTTTGTGAGTGTATGGCAGTTTTTTTAATTGTCATTTGAAATTTCAATGATTTTAGTTACAATTACACTACAATACATTGTTGCTATTGGTCAATATATAAAAATATTTTGAAGAATTTTATTATAAGTGGAACAATCGCTCTAATACGTTGCCAATATTATTATTAAACTTTTAAAAATAATGATATGCTCACGCATTTCTAAATATTTTATATAGATTTTTTCGCGTTAAATTGATACAACGTAGAAGAAATTATTTAAACCTTTAATCAAAAGTATATTTCCATATTATAACATGTCACATACAGGTTAGCGACCTTTGTGTTTGACAATATTAACTTTAGAGAAGTATGTCTGCGTAAATTTAAATTAAAAATAACGCAGCTATCTTGTGACAAAAGCAAAAGTTGTTTCGCTCTTTTTTTCGCGTTATACTTCAATTTATAAAATTATCCTCTGTTTATGAATTCAAATGAACTTACACAATCCAGTGATATATATTTTTATAAATGAAATTGTTGCCACCGTAAAAGACTATATAATAATAGAAGGGCAAATGACGTTAGTGAAGAAACGAGTAGCGTCGTTGACGAAGTTTAGTGAAGCGCTTTAATAAAGCTGCAGGATATGTAACTAGAAGTCGAGGAATTTGGTATAATTGAATCCCGCAAGTTTAGGCAGCCGAGCTTGAGCCGTGTTTCAGCTCGTTGAGAGGACAAACGAAGCGGCGCTCCAGCTGCGACGTGCACGCGTCGGAAAAAGCCCTTTGAAGCTTGGCCTGTGCAAATAAAAGAGTCGGAGGAGCACATAAGAGCGTTGATATGTAAGCTTTCTCCTCTCGCTACGTCGAGAGAGGATTGACTCGGGCGAGGAAGCGGGTCAGCCCCGTCGCTGAATGTGTATCCTAGAAGTTTTCAGCGCAGTTTGGATAGCATGAGCGGCGCAGAGCGCGAGAGAAAGAAGGCGAAAGATGTATATAGAGAAGCTGGCTAGAGCGGCGCGCGCGCGGTCGACGACCTCCCGCGGTAGCGAGCCGGCTACTACTCGAGATACATAATCCGCGCCAGCGCGATTATTTTAAGAAAGGGCTCCCACTCTCTCCCGCTTGACTTTGCCTAGGCGAGAGAGAGAGCCTACGTGGCACGAGGGAGCGAGCGAGCGGGTTAAATTTGCACCGCACGAGCTACCGCGAAGCCCATCATCCGCCTTTGCCAAGATTATTACGTGCACTCGCGCCTGCTGCCTGCCTGCCTGTGCGTGCATTATTTAAGCCGAAGGCTGTGCACCTCGCCCACGCGAGCGTCCCGGGATCTGCATGTGAGAAAAGAGAGGGAATTCATTACGTCGCTCTTCATTGCGAGTTATTACCCGCGAGTGATACGCTCGCGCTGCACGTATTGCCGTGCGGCCGTTGCACTGGCAACAAACTACTGCAAGTGATACTTAAACCAACGCTCTTATGCGTACGTGTATGTTTATATAACAATAAAAATGCTCTCGCTCGCCTTATCTCTTAACGGATGATTAACAATTACATAATTCATGCTGCTATCGGGCGCGTGTCCGCTTACATTCATAAGAATCATGGATATCTCAATCGTGGAAGCCCTATATACCTAATGCCTCCGCGCGCCTCCTTCGCCTTTGTCTAAATGCCAGCGATGAATCACGATGTAACCCGGCTGATTACCACCCCCCGCCATTGTTTAATGAAAAAGGAGCAAGCCAATCGAACGCCGCCTCCGCTCGCTTAATCACCGCTCGTGATCATTTATATATACACATAGCGAGCTACTTGTCAGAGCTCGGCTGCTATACATGCGAACTATCACTGCACGCTTCGCTACAACTCCGAGCCAGTAATGCTTTTTTCCTCTCACTTTTACAATTGTTCATGGATTTTTTTACCCTATCATTAACAGCAGTCGTTAAAAGTCTTGACTCTTTCTGCAATTTCTATTCAACAGATAACGTCTGTTAAAATTTCTGAGCGCTTATTAACAGAGAGGAAATCAAGGCTACTGAATTACTACTCGCGAGCTCATTGATTAATGTTTCCCTCATTATTCTTCGTGTGCTTGGTACGCTTACTTTGACTCGTATTACACTTGTTTAAAAAAAATCCATCCACTAGCTACAAGTAATACTACGTCTATGCAGTCTGTGTTTAACATTGTGCATTCAGATAGACTATACAACTATATACGCTAAAAGTATACGTATTCCTTTTTTACCGATGCTTCTGCAATGTCCAAGTTCTTGCTGGATCATTATATTAATGATGTACATGCAAAAATCAATAACATCCCTTAGAAAACGTCCTTTATGCTGTACCGAGAAATTTCTTATATATACATCTTATGTTAATAAAGTTACACGTGAAAGACGATTCAATTAGGTCATACACTTTTAAGAAGCGAAAGTAACAAATCTTTATTGAAATACAATCATACACTTATTCGTGTATACAAACATAACATTGATAATACAGAAGAGTAGAACTACTCAAATATATACAAGTTGGATCAATCAGTTGGAGTTCAATAAAAACTTAATATGAGAAAACCCTTAATTTATAAAGAACTATTCCTTCAAATTTTTTCTGAGTATTCTTGTTTCCCGAAATTCCAACAGTGCGTTAATAAAACGAGAACCCTTTTAATAAAAATGAATATCTGACAATAATATACACAGTATCTTAAAGTATTTCTAGTATAGTGAAATTAATATATACTTCTATATATAGGGTAGAAATTAATTACACAACAGTCAGTTTATCTCTCCATTTTCTTACAAGGATAAAAAAAATCGCGATATTAAATTTCCGAAACATCATAACAATACACTTCTCAAAACTACCAGCTATATATACTTACGTAACCCAGGACCACCGCCGGAATCGCGCGGTGGCTTAATCCGACACGTGTAAGAACCAGGCGAGCAAAAAAAAGGCGAGTGGCCCCTGACGCCCCACACTCTGGGCATCTGCTCGTTCGCCACGTGCGACGGCCTAGTAAGTATGTACAAGTCACCTCCAACCGAGGATTGCCACCACATCTGTCGCTCGCACGGAATTTCCCCAGCGCTCGCACCCCTTCTTTGCCCGCTACGTATACGCAGTACATAGAGAGTTACACTTATATTCGCGAGGCTTACTTCCAGCGCAAATAGCCGAGCGCTGCCGAGGGCGACTTTCGCCGATGTTTCAATGAAATTAACGAATGATCGCGTGTTCCATCTGCCCTTACAGCTCTCTCGCACTTTACGAGATTGCCGTTTTTATTAATGCGCGGCGCAAGGCCCTGGGTTGCTATGCCGACCTAGGGTACTTGCCTGACACACGTGTCGTTGATAATTGAGTGTCGAATACGGTGTTGATATCATTTTACATTATTTTTATTTCATCTCTGATCAGAAATGGCGCAATTTTGTGTCTATGGACCTCGTGCAGATTAGCTGATCCTTATTTCTAATATCGTTCGTATTGATATATATGCAAAAATCAATAACACCTCTTAGAAAATAATTTAATATTACCAGGAAATTCTTTACTGACAA
>JAWWEQ010022614.1:0-28166 GCA_035583055.1 Torymus tubicola | reverse complement strand
TTTTCTTTTTTTTTTACTATTATATATAAGGATTTTCTGGCTTAACCAATAAACAAATAAAACAGAGCATTTTTCAGCATTTAGTTTATCACGTGTGTAGTGTATCAACGTTTAGTTTATCAAAGCCTTAGGGTCTAATATTCTAGCATTCTTCATATTTTAGCATCTAAAAACATACCTCAAAGTTTGAACAAAATCTGTGATCCGGAGTCCGTGACCTCTTCTAGTCAGTGTTCTTATGCTATGTTTAATTACTTGTAACTGTCTCAAAGTTAATACTATTCAATAAAATAAAGCTTTAATTTTAACTTTTACTATATATTTTTATATAGTCCTTTTTGCTTATTATATCATAAATATTTGCCATAAGCCAGTCAATAAAATAGACATAATTTTTTAACAAAATAGAGCATCTTCAAAATTAGATTACCTACGTCTGCAGAAAAAGAGCCTGTTAGGTGGAATAAGGAAAATTCGGCTTCATTTGTAGATACCAAAAATCAGTTCTCAAAGCCCTGTCTAAATTCGTTTCCCCGAGGATGTGTACTCTTTTTGTTAGGTAGAGGTGAAAAATAAATAATATTATGGAAAATTATATATAATCTTATCTAAAAATAGTTTTTGTAAAAATAAGTTTTACACGCATACTTGGATTCATCATTAATACTACAATTAAATTTGTAATAATAAACTTCACAAAATGCATATCTTATGCGAATATCTTTCATCTCAATTATATTTATATCAAATTCTTTTCTGTATATGAATAAGAGAATTCCAAATCTAATTGTAATATTTGATATTATTATAATATATAGTAAGAATAAGTTAAGTGTCGCCACCTACCGTTTGAGACGGTTAATCAGCACCGCCATAATCTACTATATTGCTCATCTGATATCTACAGTGCGTATCTCGTAGAAAGTGGCGTCATATGGTAACCGACAACTAAAGACCTCTACTTTACCTTCTTCTGCTACAGATGAATAACGTATATATAAGGTTACCGCATTTATGATACCATACCATGAAATTCTCTTAATACCTACTTACCGGTTGTTAATTATTTAGAAAAAAAATTGTACTCGTACATGGTATACTTAACTTCTTATTACCTTGTGCAATATCACACATGTATACAAACAAAAATATTTTTCCAACCATTTTACGAAAAAAACGATAAAACAACATAATCAATTAACAAAACCGCAAAAGTAACCAAATTGTGTTCCTCTACCCCAGCATTCAACAATAAACAATCCTCATCTAATTCACACCACTGAACCTCCCAATTCTCTCATTCCACCCTTCGTACCTCTCCATTACTGACTGCACACAGACACACACACAGCACTCGACTTGTCATTATATACCAATCGCGCGCATAATGAGCACATATAATACGCGCCGCTCGTTTCACGGCCCATTCGTTGCGTTCGCGCGCGTGCGAGAGCTATATCAATTTTTCGACTCGCTGCGCCTATTGATCGCACGCACGTGCGCCAGCGCGCGCTGACGCAAACGATCCGATCTCACATTCGTTGCACGTATAGCTATATATATATATATACACATCGTGCAACCGGTACTTGCTGATCTTTGCGCGTGACGCTTGGATTTCTGGGTACATGACGATATTGTATTATTAGGGTGGACGAAATTTGGATGTTGAGAAATTAGTAGGTGGGTTTTAGTAATGGAATAAACGTAAACGTCTACACTCTAATGTTGAATTAGTGAAAAAGTTCACTAAAGATTAGTTATAATTGCTCCAGCAAAATATTATAGTAAATATTCACTAATTTAACTTTAAAATGTATATTAGTGGTATACATAGATTTTCGAGATAATGTGTTAAATGTATTAAATGGTCAATTAATTCTTTTTTTCTTTCTGTTAAAGAAAATAACGATTAGAGTAACTGATATTTCTTCGTTCTCGCATTTTACTTTCTCTTACAAGGCATCTCCAAATGTGTAGAGAAACATCCTCTATGATATACGCCCATATTAGGTAATTACTTTTAGCTCTACTCTCTAAAGTCGAATTAGTGAAAAATCCACTAAAGATCAGTTAAAATTGCTCCACTAAAACATTAGTGAATATTTCATAATTCGTATTGAATACTAATGTTTTGATGGAGCAAATTTAATTAATTCAACTCTAGAGAGTACAAAGAATTTTCAAACTTGTCCCTTATCACTTGCACCAATTGTATTCTACCTCTCCTTGCAAATAATCTCCTCTACAGAATCCTTAACAAATCAAACCCTTTCTCCTATACACCATGCACGCATCTCTCAGCACCGCGTCATCATCATATAACTCACCCTCACATCGTCCATTACCGGCTAATTACCGCATCATACTCAATGGCATCCTTCGACCATGAAAGAAAAAAAGAAAAAGAAAAAAAATACATCTGCTCTTCTCTGCGTATATCGTCACCATCGTTCAATTAAACAAACACTGCGGCCTTGCCATAACGGAAGGCCATGCAGAAACCTCACGGATGGCTGTATATATATATATATATATGCATGCGACTGTTTCGCGAATAAGGAGGAAAATATATCGAGTGAACTGCGGGAAGAGAGGGAAAACGTTGAGGGGATCCCCTGTGGCGATGGGATGCGGGGATATAACGTTTCTTTCAGGAGAGGACCTTGGATGAGAGAGACAGAGAGAGAGAGAGACGCCGCAAGGAGGAGAGTTGAAGGTTGTTGTTGCGAGTCGAGGGGGAGAGGAAAAAGAGAGAGAGAGTAGAACTGCTGGGGGTGCGATCTTTGTTTTTCCCGAACCGGGGGGTGAAAGGAGCGAGAGACGCGAAATTTTCTCTCTTTTGTTCGGAGCGAGGTCGTTGCGGATGGACGCAGGCGGCAGGTTTGTATGTGTGTATAGATTTTTCGGAGAAATTAGCCTTGCAAGGGGTTTGCCGTGGAAATGTTTGTGTTGGAATTGATTTGTATAGGTATATATATATATATATAAATATATATATATCTATATAGAAGTTAAATGGAAAACTGTCGGAAATTCTTCTTTTATTCAAGCCGAAGCGATCTGATGTTTGAAATTTACGTGTCAATAGTAATATAGTTTTCAAAAAGAAAATTCTACACTTTTTCACTTTTATATAACAATCTCTATTATAAAAAGTTCTAACTTTTCTTTTTCCAAGTAAAAATTAACTTGCGAAAAAAGCAATTTTTTATCCATTTCACGCTTAGATGCGAAAAATTAACAATGAAAAAGCACTCTAAATGTTAATATTATACACGCATAAGATAGATATTTTGTATAACAACAATTTTCACGTCATTCAGTCACAACATATAACGAATCTCCGCACAGTGCATTTAAAGTTGATTAGTTAGCCTCTACTCCGGTATATATACTCGTGAAACGTTTCAGACGTGAATTCTCTATAACCTCCAGAGAAATCACGTCTCTGTAATATCATTCCACCTGTTTATTACAGTTTCGAGAGTACGACCAAGTCCCTGCTGATCTCAATAAATCACCTACAACCACGATGTTATAGCATAAACTACAATAATATATATATTCACTTAAAAAATAATAACATTCTAAAACGTCCCATTATACGCCTATATACAAAAACCATTCCCACAACAACATCACCGACAAAACCTCATCCATCCACCATGCATCCGCATCTATACACCAGCGTATATATATACACGCGTGCACTGGCCGCGCGCGTTGCACCTTATAGCCTGTGCTGCGCGCGCGTATATACACATACACACAGCAAGCGCGCAGGAGTATTGGAGCAGCTGCGCAGGAGGGGGAAATCAGCTGACTGACGGTTGGGCGCGTATAGCATAGCGCGCGGCTGCTGCCTGCTGCTGTCCAGCAGTAGTAGGCTATCGCTCTTCTTGGTGCGCGCCACGTGCGTTCGTCACTCTCGCTGTATCCGCACGCGCATTTGATTGTATCTCGGTGCTGCTCTCACTCGCACTCTCTCATACGCGTGTGTGCTTTGACAGTGCATATAAAGACAAAGTGTGCATATATATATATACACGTGTCTTCAGTGCCGCGACGTTGACAACGAAGAGGAGTGGATAAACAACGTGGATACACAATAGAACGCTGAGCTTGCGCCCTCGTTGCACTGTGAGGTACGTTATACGTTGTTTAATATTACTTGGCTTAAGGTTCACCTATGGGTATGTGTATAATGACGAGGAGAATTAAGACAAGCCACTATAAGCGTTTAAAATTATAATATAATACTTAACGCGCGCGTGTGCAGTGGGTTGCTCGATTTGCCGCTCAACCGTGCGTCAAATCGACAGGGTTATTATAAGTATATACTTAAAAAAACACCGCGAGATTCCCATCGGCGTTTGCTCGCAATTTATTACATATAATGCGCAATGCGACGATATCAACGTTCCGGTTCTTACCCGACAGTAAAATACACATTATAATATACACTCGTATAATACCGACCAATTTCGTTCTGCGCGTAAGTATGCCTATATACACTGTGTGTGATGTTTACGCAGGAAGCGCTCAGTTGACGGCAGTGTACATATATTATATATATATAGCAGGATCGCGCGCGATCCAAAGATTCTCTCTCTCTTGTTTGCTCTGTTCAACGACGTGTTTACACGTAGAGTAGCCCCTGAGATTTTTTGCTTCGTTCGGACACGTAGGTATATGTACATGTATATATGATGGCTCATTGATAAGACCGCGCGCAAACGCGCACGTGTTAGTGTATATATGTATATATCTCTTTTAATGATAAGCCTACTCTTGGATCATTGGCTAAAATATATATATATATATATATATATATATATAACAACGAGAGGCTTTAATTTACGACGTGGCGATTGTTCGCGGTTATATATACTGCGTGGGTCCCGGTGATAAAGTAAGTATCTCGGTTCACGAGTTGCATGGCGTGTAGTATATAAGCTCTTTTTCTCTCTCCTCGTTGTTGTAACCGCGCGCACGGGGGTTTGGAAAAAACGTGACGTAACGCGAGTTTCCGCTAATTGCACGGCTGCATTGGACGATTATACTATACTAGAGTATATACACTACTCGCTGAGTGCGAGGTATGCAGCGCTTTGTTTCCTTCAATCGCGCATGTACAAAGAGAGAGCAGTGCATACGTTTGTTTCTCTTTTTGTGTGTGCGTGTGTGTTTGTCAAATGCGCGCAAAGCGTTGTTGTTCGCGGTTGAGTTGGCGTTTGTACAGATGTTGCGGGGTCGTTATAATATACCGCAAATGGTATAATGTACTTTTTTGCGTACATATATAAGATTTCTTTTTTTCCGCAGTTTTCAGTGTTCTTTTGAGCAATTAACGTTTCGAAATGAATAATGACTCGCTGTTATGTAGAGTATATATATGTAATGTTCATGAAGTCATTATAAATCTTCCTATTGATCCAGTTTGGGGAATATCCAGTATATATATATAGATTCGAATGCAATCGCGCGCAACGAACGTCAATATTATTACGACCATCACTTTTTATCGACTGTACTTATATATATTACCAGCAAAACATTTTGTTACCAATCTACATTTCACAACCGCCATTAACTCAATATCTATATTAAGTATAAACAAGCATTCTCCGGACAATTAAAATTCAATGAGCGCAATATACCTATAATGAAATTTCTATATCCATCGTCATCGTCGCGGTTGACAATCGTTATACTCTCTTCCCTTACACAACGCAATATTTCTTTTTTTTGTTCCTGCATAATTAAGTAACACTCGTTTCCGCACCACCGAGTCCATTCCTCAACGATAACCACGACTTTTACCTCTCACTATAACTACACTTCGATTGCTAATCACGAATACACCCACACAAGCTTATACACCAATTAAAATGCATTACCAGTCGTCCGCTGAAATTAATAACCATCAAAGCATTGCACGCGAGTATATATATATATACAGCGCGCACGCGAAAAAACAACCTACGGTAATGTATGTCAGCGTAACGGTAAACTCGTGTCGGAAGCGGTCATCTCTCTAGCACTTTTTTCCCCCTTGCTAAGGAAACAATTAACGCGAGAGAGAGAGAGAGAGAGAAATCCTGCATACAAGCACCTGCATGTGCGTATAAGCTATATACTCTTAATTATTAATGCATCGCGTGTTACTGCTACTGTTGCTCTGCTGCTGCGGACGTGTATATAACACGCGTCGTGCGATTTATTGTCAGCTGCGTGCTCGCGCGTCTGATAACGCGTTATCGCTGCACTCTCTATACTGTTGGAACGCATGCGCATGTGCGTTTCCGCGTGCAGCTTTTGTTGCAAGTTGCTGCGGTTCTTTTTTTCTACTTTTCTAGAGAGAGACTCGGGTTGCATGATCGCACGCGTCACGGTCGACACTATGTGAAATAATCGAGTTTGGGGTTTGGCCTTTTCTGGTTGGATATATATATATATATATATATGTATGATGTGTGATGTGGTTGAATGCATTGCCGATGATTGTGTGAAATGCCGAGGTTTATCGCACGACACTCGCGCGCACTTGGTTCCTGGAATGGCTGCTGTTTTCTCTCTCGCTCTCTATTATTTTATCTTGTTTGGTGAGTAATTTTGAAGAAAACAGTGGCGATTTAGTATATGCTATATTTGTATATATACCTTATATTATTTGTCATTGACAAATATAGATATAAATGTGTGTAATAAATGCTTTATAATATACTATTGAAAATTCACGTGAATCATGAATAATAGGGTTTATTCATTTCGCAATAATCTCTTACACTCTATACATTGCCAATGATTATTTCTGGTTCGAAAAATTGTATTATATATACGTATAAAACAAAGCTTTAACGTTCTTTTCTATAAGGAACTTTTCTTTTGAAAAAAAAGCACTAATTCTCAATTTACATATCAATGTCCAAAAAAACTTCGCTCTCGATACAATATTTATATACATCGTCATCGCACATACATATACGCTCCTCGGATTCGGGAAGAACAAAAACGACAACATAACGAGGCCATTTACCCCGAATTCAATATACACACGTATGTATATTCACACACCCGCACGCTATGTAAATTTTGTCGCGGTCAACCGCTGCATATCTCAAGGACCTTCTCGCTTACATCTGTCACGATGTATATATACGGCAACTATTGCGAAACCTTCGCATCTCTGAATCATACGTATACAGAAATCACTCGGGACTGATATGTCTTTAGAATGATAGCTTGCTTTTGCACTGTATTCAGGTCGCGTATATACTGTCTTATTTTTATACCGAGACATTACGACGAATCAAGACGCACGCGTATACATACATATAGAAACTTCTTGGAACCGTGGTTACATCGTGATACGTACCGTATAGAAGAGGCTGTGAGAGGTGTTCCTGGTGTTTCATGTACATATACACCTGTTCTATATAATTAGCCTTGCTGTTGTCGTCGTTAAGAAAAACTGTATTATATAACTATGGTGCGACTAGGAAGGTTTTTTTTATATTAATTCGCGGAATAATTTTTTTAACGCGCACTGCCTCGATTATTTACTCGATAAATTGAAATTCAATATTGGTTATACTATAAGTAAGTTGGCTAATTATAATTTATAGCGTATACATATATGTATGGGTGAACATTCATTGGTCTTGTTTCAAAGCGCTTTTATTAATTAAAATTAATACAGGCATAGGGAAAATATTCACGCGATAAAACGTGAAATACACGTATAGTTGCAAGATGCGTATATAAATACAGCTAATTATAAACACATACCACATAACTATATATCGCCCAATAAATTCTCTTAATTTTTCCAATCAATCGCTATCTTTTCTGGTACCTTCGTGTGTGTGTATATATATATGTGGAATTCTACGGAAACTTTGCTCTAAACTGGTTCCAAAAACGACCAAAATTAAATTTGGAGGCACACCTCTGAAGTAATTTTTTTCTTGTTCTATAGGTCATAGAAGAGACAATAAGAACTTGGGGCTAAAGAAAACGGCCTTGTGACACCCTTTTATCGTTAAATCAATTTTTCTTATGGGAATTTAACATGGGAAAAATTGACGAAAAGTAGTCATCAATCATCAACCAATATTAATATTCCAAATATGTCAACGAATTTGTATATTTTACTAGCTAAAGTACAAGGATAGAGCTTTAATTTAAGCTAAAGATGGTTAAAATTGGACAATTCATTGCAAAGTTACATGCATTTGAAAAACGTCAAAAATAACGAAAACCATGAAAATCTTAAAAATTTCGTGTATTCAGAAAAAAACGTTCATTTTCGTCACCAAACGTTCGTTTTCTTTGGCACCAAATTCTTATCGTCTCTTATATGACCCATAGAACAAGAAAAAAGTTACTTCAGAAGTATGCCTCCAAATTTAATTTTGGTCGTTTTTGGAACCAGTTTAGGGCAAAGTCTTCCGAAGAATTCCACATATATACAATACTTGTAAAACATTATACCTTACGGTATAACAACCATTACCATCTCTTGCTATCATAATACCCTTACAAACCACCATCACCACCACTCAACACCTATATCATACCTCATATCTTATTTTCCATTCGAGCAACGCAGCTTACCTCATAGACACATATACCACACCGTGCGCGTGCGTACAAACAACTCCTTTTAGGATTACAAACGCCTTTAAAACTATCTACGCATCCTGCGAGCGCATCCTACGCATGGAAAATCTCACGCAATCTCCCATAAATTAGCGCTCGCGCAGGGTCCTCCTGACCGTAGATTAACTCTATGTAAGAGGCACGCAAGTTGATTGTATAGTAATATACCTGAAGCAGACAGAGAGAAAGATTAGAAAATCCGTTAAGGTGAGTGCTCACAGATCGATTAGCATAAAACTGGAATATAAAATAAACCCGCCCGTTGGAAAGTCCATCGCGGAGAATCTCTTGCGTGCGTTTGTATATATAGCAAACAAAACGTTTTTTTGTGTATATATATATATATATATACAATAGACGCGTGCGTATGGAGAATAATCAAGATCGAGAGTTCGTTTGGTGTGCGAAAGGGGGAAAAAGTTTGTGTTTCGATTTCGAGCCGTTTAATTGCTCGAGAGAGGAGAAATTTCCATTGGAGCTCGATTTAATTGATTCGCCAAATTGCACGAGTTGATTGTATGTACTTACACACTTCGATCGTGAACTTTCGACAGTTTTCACGCACACTTGCAAGAGCTGTAAGTATTGTAAGAGCTTCGATTGATTATTCCCTAGTGTAAACGAATATGCTTTCCTTTGCTTACAATCTCTATATAAGTCAGTTCAAAGGATGTATATATATATCGAAGCGTGGTTATATAGCGTGTATACATGTGGAATGCATAAACCGTTTAGCGCCATAAACCACAGCGAGAGCCGTAAATTTCGCCTTATCCTTCGCCACTGTACATGTGTATATATATATATATATATATGTAAAACGACGTTAACAGGGCAGAAAGTAACAAAAAAGCCTCGACACGAGTTGAGATTACCTCTGCCTTATACGTCTAATCTATACATTATAAGCATAAACTAAGCTCCATTATAAAGAAACCGCGATATACTAAATATATAACCTAAACTCTTTAGAAAGCCATAAAAGAAAAAAACGATCATGTACGCCATGACCACAACCGCGCCAATCATTAATCTCTCACTGCAAAATCAATCCCTCACCTATACGTATACACATATACCACGTGTGGTGGTGTACGGCGTGGTTATTAAATTAGGTTGTCTCTCTCTCTCTTGGCGGCCGCGTAATCAGAGCGCCACACGGCCCTATGTCGGTTCGTCATCGGCAAGTGGGTCATACGTATATATATATATATATATATATATCCACCTACACATACATATATACGTATACGTCGTCGAATTAGGCGAGCGAAAATTCAATAACCAATTTCGCGCGGTAGTAGCGACCGCCTTGGAGTGTATATACAGACTAGACGGCGAGACTCGAGAGCTTAGGTGTAGGATATGTGTGTATATATGTACGAGGAGCTTTATCGTGACGCAAGCGGAGAAGTTATATCTCCGAGAGAGAGAGAGAGAGAGAGAGAGAGACGAGCTATGTGTGTGTGTGTGTATATATGTATGTATATTATCCAAGTGAGTTGGTATACGACGCCAGTATATAGGTTTTGTTTACGTGCGGAGGGAAGAGATGCGCATACACTATACGACAGATGCAGCGATGGCATTGTGTTGCGGGGAGACGGAGAGGATTTCCGGTTCATTTGCGTGCGGATTTTATAAGTTTCGTGCGCTTTGATGGGAAGCACAGCGCGTTGTTAATTTCTTTGGGATGTTTGTGGTGCAGGAAAGGTGAATTATATTATTATTATCGATCCCGGTGTGACTCGTAAAGTCTAGAATAAGAGGATTTTTGGGGTATAATTTACGAAATAAGGTGGTGTATAAAAGTTTCATATATAACGTATATCTTCTTACATATTCTACGTACGTATAGCAGTACTTTATTACATTCACTTTTATTTTAGAACCGCAATACCTGCTAAAAAATGCAAAACTTCAAACTATAATTATATATATAAAAATTTAGAAAAGAAACCCCATTAAAAATGTATATCACTGTAATCTAACCGCACCAATATCCTCGAATATTTTCATCCATCTCTCGAACCCTATATATATAGCAAAAAAAAGTCCATCCCATACATCATCATTTTCCTTTTCTTCTCTCGCGAACAGTCAACCAGGCATATATCCAGTTCGTTTCCTCAATAAGAGTATATAGGATACACTGGAAAATGAGACGACCAACCGCGAGAGAGACCGAGCAAAAAGAAATATATACATGTATATAAAGAGGAAAAAAAAATGAGAGTCACAAAAGAAAACGCGACGCTTGCGAGTTGCAAAGCAAAGCAAGGACAAAAAAAATCGCTCAACCCAACCACCCCGCTCATACGATATGCGAGCGGAAGTGCGATTCTCCACGTGAGAAAAGACAAGCGCTTAATGCTTCCCTGACCGTGACGAAAATGTATGTGTGTGTGTGTGCGCACGGTAAAAGAGCGTCTTACTATACGCACAGGTATATAGGTATAGAGCGAGAGGGAAAAAGGAGATGTATGTATATATATACTCGTGGGGAAAAAACGAGCTTGGTTACGGTTGGCTTCGTCGGTGTTTAGCTATATAGTGACTTTTCACCCTCGCGCGCGTTCGCCCTGTGAATATAAAGGTTTTTAACGGCCGTGCACGTGGCTTCGTGTGTATACATATGGTACTGGATTTTTGTTATAATTTTCAATGTTTGGGTGTACGGTGACGTTAAGCTGCATAAATATTGGGCACCGCGAAGAATCGCAAATAAGATTATAGCAGTGGTCACATAAAAATCATATCGACTGCTACATGTCCTTATTGATTCATTCGGTACGTGGTCGAAAATGTTTTTCTTTTTTTTTTTTAAACTAGTAACTATTAGATTGCAATACAGATCCACGGTTTTGGTAATGAAGCATTAGTATATATATACGCAGCATTTGTATAATGAATTCTGTTCCATGCGAAAGTTTAATCTATCAACTTGAATTATATCTAAGCTTGCTATTAGCCAAAGTTAATTTGCACAGTATAATACGCCCGCGTAATTGGTATGTATCTTGATTCTACGCGATGCTGCGTGTCCTGATTTTCTCATTTTTTATCTTTTTTTTTCCTATTAGTCATTCATTTTGCTTTCATCTTTTTTACATACCATTCATTTGTTTAAAAACCATTTAAATCTTCGTGTTGAATTACCTATTTGCAAACAAATTTTGTCTGCAAAGGTGTATACATATATAACATAATTTACATATCTCAACAAAAAAAGAAGGTCAGGCAAGATAGTTGACAAAAAGGTTTTGTTAGAATGTATTTAAATTAAAAAAAAAAACCAAAGAAAAATCATAAACAAGTTAATTTGAATTCAAGACAAAAACCATTATTCAGTCCGCTATTAAAAATCTTAAAATACATTCTATTCACTCTCTTTCTCTCGTACAAACGCGTGCAAATCAGAACCAGACCCATTCGACTCGGCGCATAAAACACTTATATATACACACACACACACACACACACACATATACATGCCACATGTCTGCTCCTTCTGTTCATGGCGCAGACACTCGCATCAGCAGCGAGCCGGCTGCATCAGGAAAGCTCTCGCGCGACAGCTTAAGAGTTTATATATCTGTGCCGCGAGCATTTTCTCTCTCTCTCTCTTTCTCTCTCTATCTCTATCTTTCTCCTTTTCTTTTTGTTCGAAGCTGCCACTACCACATTGCGCTATGTATACTATATATACTAGCAGAAAGTTAATCGGCTTTGCACCGCGCCGGTGAGTATAACCGATTTCCTGGGCGCGCACGAACGAAGAGCACGCATGTTACGGACGAGCGGATATTAATAAATCTCGGGATGTTTCCTCTCCCTATATATATATATCCATACAGACAATAAATATAATACGTTTTTTTCCCTCTCTCTCTCTCTCTCTTTCTCTTTCTTGTTTTGTCGAGTAGGTTGAAGTCGCATATAATATATAGTCTATTCGCCTCGTTGGTTCTCGCGCGTTGCCTTTTGTCATGCGATATCGTCCCATTACCAGGTCGGGAAAGTGTATTTCAATTAAAGCGCCACAGAGCGCGAGAGCTTTTTGCGATTCTTTTGAATCAAAGGAAGGTACAGAGAGAGAGAATGAGTGAGTGAATGAGAGAGTAATTATTGATGCGGCAAGGCTGTTTTACCGAAGGGTGTAATTAAAAGAAATAGTCGCTTTTTTGTTGTTCGAGGGGTGGAGGAATAGCTTTGAATTAATCTAAATACCAAGGGCCGCAAACGCGGTTCGATATTTTCGGAGGTATATAAAAGTTATATACGTATATGTATACATATATATATATACACGTGGGTATAAGAGTTGGGAATTCATAATTTCGCTTTGAAACGAACAAAGTTTGTTTTCTGTATACCATTATTTTTGTAGCTCGCGGTTCCCGCAAGTTTATATAGGATCGGAAAATTTAATTTTCTTTTCCCAACCAATTTAGATTTTTATAACTTTGAGGAAAAATGAAAAAAAAAACTTAATTCTACATTAAATAAACAATTTTAAAAACATAACGGTTCGCGTAAATTTTCCAATATACACGTAATCTCTCAGCGATAAAAAACGCACACACAGACATCGTCTCTTTATATATACGATAAATAAATCATCACCGGAAAACCCGTAGAGATATATATATATATATATATATATATATATCCCGCCCCTTTTCATCCAAAATCTCTCGAGTGTACAACACTCCTCTCTCCAATATTCCCTTATCTCCCTGCGCTCACTCTCAACCGATGCCGATCTCTCTCTCTCTCTCTCTCTCTCTCTCTCTCTTAGTACCTATATACTCCCGGAGATTCCACGCATTGCAGCCTCGTCTCGTTTATTGATGAACTGGCGTAATTGACGCCGGCATTAGCTCTCTCTCTCTCTCCCTCACTCTCGTTCGCTTGTTGCGTGCTTCAGGATATGACGACGACTACGACGACGATGACGGTAGCGATAGTGCCCCCCCCCCTCCCTCTTGGTCAGTACAACGTGGGTCTTGCGAGTGAGAGCGTGTATGTGTTGTATATATACGTGTGCTTACTCGCTCGCTTTGCCATTTATAGAAGGTGTATAGTAGTAGAGAGCGAGGTTGATGCTGTTGCTGGATGTGAGTGTGTGTGTGCGGGTATACACGAGGTGTGGGTATTGTTGTGAGGAGAGGGGAACGGATTGTTTGATTTTTGAAGGGATAAGTGGTGTGGCTTTCTTGTTCGATGGAGGATTAATTACTATAAAAATTGCGTCGAGTGAAAAATTATTTTAAATTTTATATCTTTTATTTTGGAAAATACTTGATGATCTTACAGCTATGTGAAAAAGTTTTTAGTATTCCCACGTTTGGTGTTCCTCGTAATTTCTTTCTTTGGGTGTAATGGACTACAGCCCGTATTGTCAACCTTGAAACTAATGTATATTTCGAACTTATTAACTTCGTAACACTATAAATTTAAATTCTATATTACCGAAGCTGTATACATGTATATGGATATACGTTACATAATGAAAATGGAATTTTAATTAGTATGCAAAACTAAAGTTTCTTCGTCATGTTATTCGATATTTTATAACAATCCTGCTTATTATTATGCATTACCCAACGTTTTAAAACTTAACTTTATGTAATATCGAGTAATTTAAAGACTCTCCGTACAAGTGAATACTAATAAAACATCGCAGTAATACAGTTTTTTTTTAATTTTTGTTCTTTTTACAAAGGTTCGACGTAATATCCTTTTGATTAATTTTACGCTCTGTCCAATCACTTTTACTTCTCCTCGTCTTACGTTGCGCTCAACGCTAAGCTTAGCCGCAAAGGTTCTCATTCAATTATTTGATTCAATTAAAAACGTCTTCTTGTATCAAAGTGGATTATTAATCCATTGAATAAAATTCAATTTACATCGCATTCCTTTTTAAGCTTGAAAATAAACAGTGTATTTTATGTCAATAAAGTACTGCGCTATTGCATAAATGAAAATACATTAACCTCGTTGATTTTCAAAACAACGTATTTATTATTTTTTTATACTAAAAAGATTTCCAAACAATCTCTATTTACATTTAAAACTACTGCCATCGATCCACTTACGAATTGACAAATGCCATTTTAATTTTTTTTTCAATACACATCAACACCGAGCGACAAAAGCTATATACCTATAAAAATAATAGCTGTCAATATATTCCTGAACCCTGCCGATTCCATATTCCATAAAAAAAAAAGAAAGAAAAATAAAAGCTCGAATTTAAAGTGCAGTAAGCGGGGTATAGCGGACAATTGAATTCCGATCATAAAACTAATGACACACTACGGCCAGATGCTCCCGAGAATAACGTGCACATATCTAGAGCAAAACTAACGACCGACGGGCGCTACCATATATATATATAGATACTACAACACTCGTGTCTGTGCACACTTGCGAATCGTAAAAGTCAAATTGAATGGAAACGCAGGGGGAAACGAAAACGAAGCGAACGCGTAGTAATATAACAGGAAGACTCTCTCTCTCTTTCTTTCTCCTCGGCAGTAGTCAATAGACGGCTTTCATGCACGTCTTCCTCTCTCTCTCTCGAAATATAAAGAAGCCTCTGCATGCGCTCACATATTTCGGCACGACTCGAAGTGGGGAACTGGAACGACTAAGCATACATATATATATGTGTGTCCCTCTTGGCTATATATATACAGTTCGCGTATATAATCGTAAGGCATCGATCGTGCGCGCGCATACAGTTTGACGGATTGGAATTGAACCGGACGCGCGAGTATGCACGTGATATGTCTCTATCCTATATACTACTCCCACAGGGGAAAGGGGAGTAATGGCATACGCGTTCATCGTGCATGAAACTCCTTCCCGTCGTCGTTATCATTACACGCGGGAGGAGACGCGCGCGCTGGCAATCGTCGTTTTGCGCTTGTATATATACATACACTCGATGCTATATACGTGATTATATTATACGTATTGCTGTTGTCGTCGTCGTCGTTCGATGTTGATGATGGTTGCGAGCTCCATCGGATGTGTCGCGACGGCGGTAATGTTACAAGTGTGTAATTGCGGTTGGAATATCGACGTGTATATACTTGAAAATGCATATATGGGTGTATCAGAGAGAATGCATGTATATCATGGCTGGTCGAACAGGTTGGGTATATGTATATATGTATAAACTGGTTATGCGAAAGTGAAGTGCTTGCGTGAAAGTGTATATACGGAGTGTACTTATATAGGATTCGGCGAATTTTAAAAATGTATGTATATATATACACCGGGTTGTGTATATGTGTGCGTGGGCATACGCGTTGTTGGTATATAAAATTTGAAATTTAAATGTGGATATAATATGCTGAGATATCTTGTTTACTATCGCCGGGTTTTATGAATTATTGTTTCGTATATATCGCAAATTGCGATTTGCATAATTTAAATTTATAAAATTAAGTTGTATCGTTCGTGTGCGCGTGTTCACGATTTACCGATTCACGTTATATTCTCGCAATGTAAGTTATTAATGTTATCGGGTATAAAAGCTTTATAATCATGATTATATAAATAAGCCCGGTTCTTTATTTCCGATAAATCTAACTATTATATTATATAGATAAAAGAAAATTACTAGTCGATTGGAAGTATACGTCATTTGATATATATATATATCCCGGTAACGAGGCTTGTTTCTTAACTGATCAATAATAAGTCATTATCAGCATAAGCTATACCCGCACGATAACATTGAAATCAAAAGTTAAATCCATCAAAAATTTTTTCATTCATTGCAATTTTTCTCCTAATCATACATTTTGCAACATACGTATATAATGTAAATGCAAAACGTGCCAGCAGCACCTTTCACAATCCACACAATCCGTACACACACACACATATATATATATACGTATTAAAATTACGTAAAAACTTTGCGCAACCATCGCCGCTGCTTCCTCAACCTCCTCTTCCCTTTCGACTCTATACAACTTTCTCCGCATCCTCCGCACTTGACTTTATACCAACCCCGAATAATATACCTTCTCCGTTATACATCACATAATACGCACATGCACACAGGTGATCGCGCGCTCGACTGACCGAGTGACACGAAACCCGTGCGGCGTCTTCTCCTCACCGTCCCTCCTCTATATATATAATTAATTTGGCCAAGCGTTAACGGGGACAGGGCTACATACGTGTATGTTATATACTCTATGTGTACTTGCCATATTTAGCAGCGTCGCTGCCACGGTATAAGTCGTCGTTACGCTTGCGTGAGTACACTGCCCCCCCCCCCCCACTGCAAGAAGTCCAGTTGGTACGCAGACGGTTATACATGTTTTTTTTTGCGCACGCAGCGTGTAATTAGAAATGATCACGCGGTGATATGGGTATACGCTTGAGGTTGCAAAAGGGAGAGAAAAGGTTAGAAGGTTTCCATAGGGTTTGAGTCGTCTATCGGGTGTGAGTAATATGAGAAGAAGGAGGAGGAGGAGGAGAAGCTTTAGAGATGTTTGAGATCTACACGACGTGAAATCGTTTCTATGTTGTTGGCGGGAGGTTTGAAATGTTTCCGATATATACTCGTGGCGTTTTATGCTTTTAAATTTAAAGAATAAAGAAAACCATTCCGATATAGGTATAACTGTATATATACTTTATATATATACACTCTATATATAGATATACTGAGTGGTAGTAAAAGATGTAGTAACGTTGTGAGGAGGGGGGGGGGGGGTCCTAAAACTGTTTTATATGCGCCGCGTTTAAACGTTAAAAATGCGCTCGTATCAAAGAGACTCGAGGACGGGTTTAATGAAAAATTTCAAACGACCATCAAACACACACACACACACACACACACCCATACCTTAGTACTATATATCAACCTACTCTTTGTGCGCAACACTTGTAAAAAGAAGGCATCGTCGTCGTCGTTATAAGATCGATATTTATAAATTCACTATACATACACCGTTGCGAGTTTATAAGCCGATTTGTAAATATATACTTTTTTTTCTCAGCTCTCCTCTTTTACCAAACTTCTATACCGAGAGTTTCATAACATCCTACGCAACCCCTTTGTTCCTCGCCACACTCTTTACTGTCACTCTTCAAAGGCTATATGTATATATATACAACACCCCGCCGTACTCCTCACTCAACTTCATTATAAAACTTCCCTGCAACATTTCCCCGCGTATGTGTGTGTATATATAACTAAAAAGGAAAACCTGCACGCACGCACGCGCGAGACACAAGTTATTCTCTACATCTCGTTCCTTCCAAAACAAAAGAAACCACGACGTGACGACGCGACGACGACGACGACGGCACTTGTACCGATGCCCACCCCGCAAAACCACAGGTAGACATATAGGTATATATATAAAACACATAACGCAGAACGTCTGCACGCATGCACGCACTACGCGAGCGCATCCAATTACAGAAGGAAAGAAGAAAGGGTAGAGAGAGAGAGACGTCTTCGTCGTCACGCTCTTTCTCTCTCGTGAACGTGCGTAAGTATGTATAAATACACCGGTACACTCGCGTATAATATTATACTTATATCACACACGTATATAACATATATAGTAGCTTTTTCTTATATATATACCGTGTGTGGGAACGATTAGCCTTGTCGATCGATCGTTATGGCTCGCGCGCTATGTGTGCCTCGAATATCGACGATTGAGGTGCACAGAGAGACAGAGAGAGGAGTACATCGCGGATGATGAGTAAGCGAGCGCGCGCGCGCGGCGTGTCGTGAAGTATAATAATGACGCGCCGCGCGGGGAGCGGCTACTCGTCGTCGTATATAGTAGTCGGTAATTCTCTGTATAATATGTGCGAGTATATGTGTGCTGTGTGAAGTCTATAGAGTTTTTTTTTATATTACACTTGATACATGGGCCATACCGTTGCGATGAATTTTCGAAAGATTTTACACGTAATTTAATAGAATTATACACACACATATGTGCAAATCTGACAAGCGCTGTGAAAAACTTTGAAAAGGGACCCAAAAATTTCTTTTCGACGACACCTTCCAAATTAGGCTTTTCGTGTTGTTTAGGGTATCTAGCAAAGATATCTGTTGTTGAACAAAGTCCATCATTTTTCTGGGACCAATAATCAATTGTTTAAAAATGATTAAAAATAGCTCTAGTTTAGTTCTAAATCATTCTACCAAACACATCCACCAAAAACAACTTAATAAATAATTTGGAAAAGAGCAAGAGATTTACAAATCTTTTTTCAGAATTAGAAAATGTTGATTCATTCAAGTTACGTGAGTTTGAACTTGAGCTAAAAATTCACGAAAACGGTGTGAAAAGGTGACCACGTGTATTTTAGGCTCAACTTCAAACCCACGTAACTTTTGAAGCATTTAACATTTTCTCATTCTGAAAAAAGATCTGGAAAGCTCCCGCTCTTTAGTTTTATTTTCTTTTTTCCAAATTTTTTATTAAGTTGGTGTTGGTGAAATGATTTATAATTAAACTAGAGCTATTTTTAATCATTTTTAAACAATTTATTATTGGTCCTAGAAAAATGATACCCTTCGATGGACTTTGTTCAACAACAGATATCTTTTCTAGATACCCTAGCCAACACGAAAAACCTAATTAGGAACGTGTCGGCGAAAAAAAATTTTTGGGTCCATTTTTCGAAGTTTTCGCAGCGTTTGTGAGATTCGCACATATAATACACACAGTCGTTAGGCGGTTGATAACTGATCGCACTATACGCATCGGACGCGCAAAAACTGGGGCGGCAAAATTGACTGCGATTGGTAAATTGTTTCATCGTTCGCGCCAGGGCCGTACGCTCATTATATATTTAATGAATCTATATAAAGTGTCCCGTGAAAAAAATATATATATAATATATAGCAAAAGTTCGCAGCTAGCAAAATCAGTATATTAAAAAAAGACAAGCAATGTATAATCTTAAAAAAAAAAAAACCCCTCGTCTATATTTACACACATCACGCTGCTTATACAGCACTCCACTTAAAAATCCTCTCGCTCAATTAACTTCCATCATGCATCAGCCACCACACTACCCCCCGCGGGCTATATATCTGAAAACCTCGATCACGCCTATTGCCTATGTGTCTGTGCAAATAAGCGTCCCAATTAGTCTCTGCGCGCGCGTATACACTCAGACAGCGTCAAGTGTTATATCGACGGCGCGGTATATACGCACATATACATATACACATGCTCTCAAAGTCGCAATCTCTTATCGGACGCCAAAGGGTACAGACTATATATACTGACGTCAAAGGCGATTTTCACGCGCATATATATACATATATGCATGATGCACGCGTTGCCCCGCAGGCGGTTGCCCTTTTTTTTCTCTCTATATAGAAGAAGATGTGGAGTGAAGTGGCCTTGGGTTGTTGCGGGCGCGCGCCTGGCTATATAATGGACGGGAATAGAAGCGCGCGCGTCTTGCGTGACTTTTTTTGTATAAAATGTGTCGGTGTGTGAGTGTGTACGTGTGTGTGGGGGAGGGGGCTCTGCGTGTACGATGGTAAAGCTAATTCTCATTTTTTTTCTACGGTAACCTTGAGAGGGTGGAAGTCTGGGTGGTGTGCGATGGTTTATGGATTTGGGAGGGAGTGTGGGAAAACGAGGGGCGCAGACGGGGATTTTTTTTATTGCTTTTTGTGATGTGCTGTGTGCGTGTGTGTGTGTTTATATATATATAACATATAAAAAATGGGTCAGACTCTGGGTTGTGGTCTCACTGGGTTGTGTTTCAAGAATATATAGAGATTTACGAAAAACTTCCTTTTAGCATATAACCGCACGAATGTGAATATATATATACCTATATATACACATTCACGCGGTTGTCGAAATCCTGTGTGAATCACATCACCGCGCGTACATCCGTGACGCACATTTTTTCCAGCGCTCGGTTATTCCTGCACCATCCATTATACACGCACGTAAGGTTATTAATAAAAATTAACGCGAAAGCGCGTGCGTCATATATAGAAGAGTAGTCGAAGGTTATTGCTATATACGAGCGCGCGCGCGCGCAGGGGAGCGCACGGGAATGCGAGAGAATAGTGAGTGCAAGTATATATATATATATATATGTGTGTGAAAAAATGCGATTTTATTATGCTTGATAGTAGCGAGTTAAGAGTACGTGAGTGTTTTTTCACGATGCGCGGGAGAATAAGGATAAGTTTTGATAAGTCGCGCGTGTGGGGGTGTTTTATGCATGTGTATGTTATATGTTTTAAGTGAAATAATAGTCTTGCTTTATGTATGTATGTATATAGGAAGGATGATGCGTGCGTTTTTAATTAAGTCATGTATATATTATTTTCCGCTTTTAGAGATAGACCGCGATAGCGTGATAGTATGTTGAAAGGAATTTATCTATATGAAATTCCTTTATTATAATAGATATAAAAATCTTGTGTATAGAGTGTATTGCACGTGTATAAAATAATAATAAAATATTGTACGTACATATTTCTTAAATGCTTGTTATTCAACGTATAAAAATTAATAATCAATATATCGAGCAATATTTATATTTTCCAAAGCAGAGGATAAACCACACTTTCGAATAAACATATATAAAATTAACAATGCCTTTTAGCAAAATTAATACTGACTCAAACCAATAAAACAATATTCCATTATCACTCTACCCACCCGAAAAAAACTTTGCACCGTCCGATTTCTCCCTATCCGTTATCTCCTCTCTCATTACACTCGATAATACAGTCGGCGCGTGCGGGCGCAACGGCCGCCGGGATTTTCATACCTCGTTCGTGTCACTCAACTGTACATATGCATATACACATATACACACATACAGATTGATGCTGAATGAACATTAAAAATAAAAAAAAAAGAAGAGCTCTGCATCAGACGAAGACGATGCACACACGGGGTTATACGTATATATAAAGAGAGGGGCGCTGCCGAGAGAGAGAGAGAGCGAAATAGAAAGCACGTCGATTGGATAATCGTCGGAAACTGTGGGCGAGAATATAATGGACGCCTATTAAAGTCTTTTTAACCGTCAATTCCAGCAAATCAATTGAGCGCTCCCCGTCGTCGTTGCTTCGTTGATGCGTATCTCGCTGTATATGTCGTCGTTCGTTATTTTTCGACGATGCGGAGGCTACTTCTAACCCCTTCTGATGCGATGCGCTTATATGTGTATGAGGGCAATGCTTTTCTTTGGTTAATATGTGTATATGTGGTTAGTTGGTTGGTGTAGGAAACGGTGTTGCTTTTTTGCAAGATAAAAAGTGCTAGAAGTGTATCGTTTCTATGAGGTTTTGGAATAAGTCGCCGTGAATGTTGAACTTGATTAAAAATTAGCAAAATTTGATTAATTCTAAACATTCGTTGTTACCATTCGAACTTATAATTGTAAGCTATACTTTTTTTTATGAGAAAATTGAAAAAGTAAAAGTCCAACATGTCGAGCATGTCCTAGTATACTACTCTCTAATGTTGAATTAGTGAAAATTGCTCCACCACTTCAATTAGTGGAAAAAACTACTAATTTATTAGTAAATATTCACTATTTGATTAGTATTTTTTAAAAAACTACTAATCAAATTAGTAAAAAATACAAATTAAATTAGTAGTTTTAAAAAACTACTGAATGAAATAGTAAATACGCACTAATAAATTAGTAGTTTTTTACACTAATTGAAATGGTCGAGCAATTTTCCCTAATTCAACTTTAGAGAGTACTATAAAAATAATAAATTTTCTTATAAACAAGGTAAAGTATAAAAATAAATTTTCTTTGGCATATATCTCTAAACTCGCCACAATTAACAATAGAGTCTTCTATACATCGGTATAGAGCTCCTAACCCGGCAGTAACCACCATGCTCTTAATGCACCTACTTAAGCACTTATTAACTGAACAAATATATGCACACACAACTATACCGTATATACACATTCTCTTTTTGCCGAACTAATTCTTTCTCGCTTACAAATTACCTTCTAATGACCAGCTTCCGCGTTCTAATTTGCCAGTCGCATATAATAAACGATCAAATACCACAACGGAAAACTTTTTACACTATATATATATATATATATATATATATATATATATATATATATATATACACTAACTCCACAGTATTTTACGTATCATACGACTGTATATATACATAAAAACAAACCTCCAGAGGATGTCTTTTTTTCCGGTGCGCTGTAAAAAGGTCGCGGTTCGTGCGAAAAACGAATGCGCATACATTTCAATTGGTGTCGTCGTCGAGAGGTGTATTACCAAGTCCAAGTGCCTCGTATATATATACACCTCGAAGTTATCGAGCATCGCGCGTGATGCGTATATAGTTCGACAATTTTATCGCGTAGTAGCGCGGCCTGCAAAAAAGCCGCCGCGGTTTCCGGTCACTTCTGAAAGTGTAAGTATACATGTATACATATATATTAAGTTTATATGTAGGTATATATATACACCGTTGGCTTTTTTTCTGGGTGATGTGCCGGGCCGTACATATAGGATGCGGGCGTTTTATAGAGTCGCTCGAATATTATATATATATATTTCGATCGCGTTTTTGCAATGCTTTATCATTGTGCGGGGAGTTGTATATACTGCTGAGGAATGCTTGAAAAAGAAATATAATAATTATTAAAAGGATGATGCGAAACCATTGTCGATGAGTCATGCGCGCAACGTAATAGTGCAGCGCAAGGCGTAGAACGTAATATTTGATGCACTGTAATAGAAAAGAAAAACCAAAACAACACGTTGTAAAAGAGTCCGTGCTAGAGTGAGATTATATAATTATGCACTTGTGACACTGATTCACTGAATGTGACACTTCAGCCAATTGGCTTAAGACCTTGAAACAGTTGATCAGCAAACTTGAATTATCTCATTTATATAGATGTCGTTTTAAAAACTGTTTTAAAAGCATGAATTTTTGTTTTCAATTCGTCCTGCAAAATGTAAACAGTGTAGTCTCCGAATAATATAGTTTTGGCTGAAATTAGTCGAAACTTTTACAATTAAATTTTTTGAAAATTAATATTCTTCACATTCTAGTTGTGCATTACACGTGGTACACGTTAAACGTTGGTAATTTTTTAAGATTCTTGAACTTTATAACTAAACTTGCACTGTTATATATATATACAATTAACAAATGCTTATATCTTCCCCTCAGTCAAATTCATCATTAAATTAATAAATTCTGATAATCTCTTCTTAGTTTTTCCAATTGTTCTTTTATACAACCTGAAAATAAATCAAAACCTCCTCTTCAGCCCCTAATGCAACCAAATACCTCACCATCCTACCACCCAAAATCCGTTCGAAAATCCATGCCGTATCACTTACACACCGTACAGCAACGTTGCTGCTTGAAATAGAATGGCACGTCGTACTGGCCAAATGTAGAGAGAGAGAGAGTGCGAGTCGTTTCCGAGTAACGAAAGGTAGGCAGGAGAGAGCTTATATACGCACGCGCGTCATCGCGGCCACGCTCATTTTGGAGAACGCGCGAATGTCTGTCTCTCTGGCAAAGAGAGGCACGCACGATGAGTCACAGGAACACCGCGACGTCTCCGATGCGCAAAAACGCGCGACGATTCGTGCGCTATGTGCTCTCGTTGCTCGTTGTTGTTGCGCTGCTCATGCATGTTTGAACGTTTATGCGCGGTATGGTTTTGTTGGGTATAGAGCAGGAATGTGGGGACGAGATTTTTCGTTATAGATTGTGTTATAGAAAATTTTTTAGAGAATTTTTTTATAAGTTGCATTGTATATATATATTAGAGAAAATTTATTGGGATGATTATTTTGTAAAAACAGTGGCTATACAATTAAAGGGTTGTACATGCGAGTGGAGTTTCTATGTAATTTTATAATTACTCAATTTTCTGAACGTTGCGCCAAAGGATATACAGCAATTTAAAGTGTGTGACATCACGGCTTTGCAATTTTATGGTTTCTTCATATTATGGCTTTTATGGGGAGATCACACAGGCACATATATATATATATATATATATATATATATATATATATATATTATGAGTATTTCGCAAAGGAAATGAACTGTAAAAATTATACAGCCATGTACACGCGAAATACAACAAAAATAAAATTTCACTTCTTTAATCGAAAAAGCCATCAGACAAATCCTAAACCCAACCCAATCCTCAACATCTTAATCCTCTTCAATCTTTCACTGCTTCATCATCCTTATACGCAACGGTGGATCTATCCAAATCACGGAAGCTCCTCTCTCTCTTCTCGATTTCTTTTTCATCTTACACGGGACATATAACCTGGCCAGTTGCCCAGCATCGTCTCGGCGCATTTATCGCCTGGCGCGCGCGTGGTGTATATAGTTTCCGCTAAATTCGTCGTCGTCGTCGTCGTCGCGACGCGTAAATCTTATACGGGGTCGTCGGCCAGGAGTCGACCAGTGAGAGAGTACGCGTACATATATACTTGTGTATTCACAGGAATTTCGGTTCGCAGTTTCGGATACTCGTGAGCACGCGCGACGCATGCGTGCATGCGTGCAAGCATGGTTTAGGTTAAAATAACGCGTCGCAAGAGGGCGATGCACTTGCACGAGGATGACGACGACGATGGTGGTGGTGGTGGTGGTGTATACTATAGGGTAAAGAGAGAAAGGTATGCGAATTACGAGTTATGAGGGATGAGTGGGTGGGTGTTATGCGAATACTCGAGGATTATTTCATAGGGAGTTTATAGCCGCGGAGTAGGAGATTATATATGGTAGAGGAAATGTTGAGGTGAATAGTCTATATGCGGCTTTTGGAATGTACAGATTTTAGAGTTTTAATTGAAAATCTTTTTAATTTAATGTTTAGTCGAGTACTATCTACAAAATTGATTTCTAGGAAATTCATTAAAAATTTTATTTTCCGGTAATTAATTTTGTAACTTCAAATAAAACTATGTTAGATACATTTTGTGTCTCAATTTTGTATTAATTAATGCGAGATAATCTCGGACTTTATAATATATTTTGAAATTTTTCAGTACAGTCCTATATGTATTTAAAAAAAAATTTTAAACTTTATCTTTTTAAGTGAGATGGCTCTAACCGTATATATTACGTTCCACCTGTACAAAATCTTTACGTTCTATTCAACATAAATGCAAATAAATATAAATAAACCGAAAAAAAGAACAATTTCTTCAACCACATTATCTCTACCACCATTCAAAAACTGCCGCTTCACAACCCGCACGCAGAACCCCTATACCGTAGCGCCTCACACCGGGGGGTAAACACAACTACTGAGCGCCACCCCCGCGCCGCGCCATCGAAGCGCATTGATTTTCGCGCTCGCTCGCGGTTGCCGGAGCACGCGTTCTGACCAAATAAGGAAAATCGCATGTGCGTGCTGCGCTCGCTCGCTAGCGACATCAGCAGCTTCCAGCAGCAGCAGCAGCAGCAGCACGACCATATATACTTCTCCTATATACATACAGAATTGTGTGTGCGCGACCGCGGCGGCACAACGCGTCATGGCCGCGTCGAGTATAAGTGTTAAGTTCTTTTATACCGGTGTAGCAGCATCTTCAACAACAACGTTGTCGTCGTCGTCGTCGTTGTAGCGTGACGATGTGGTAGTGATATTGTAAAGGATAACAAGAAGCGTGTTTAGTGTGTGTGTGTGTGTGTGTAGCTTCGGACGCGATGGACGCTACCGCATGGGACAAGGACGACGGTGGCCGTATGGCTGTGCGTAAGGGGTAGAGAAAAAAGAGAGGAAAGACCAAGGGGATATGAAAAAAATTGACGCATTGCTTCTGGTTGGTGCGCTGATAAGAAAGTTTGAGAGAAGGAAGAGATAGGTGCTGAAGGTGGCAACTATGGATTGGAGGATTCTGTTCAAGGTCACTGCAGTGTATAATTTTCTTGGAATGTTCCATTATTGATGTTGTAGCGTATATCGTGAGCACAAAGGGTTCGGATATATAGAGAGAGAGATATGATCGTGATTTAGAATGCTGTAATAATTGTAGAGATATATATATATGTTTTGTCATGAAGGTAAATATACAGATAGTCTCGGTCACGATGGTTCCTTTATTAGGGTGAAACGACACAAAGTAAAGTGATATAATTATTATCTGACAGAGAGAGAGAGGGAGAGAGAGAAATCGAAGAACGACGAACTGACTAACTTTTCTCCTTATTCGCGCGCACGCTCGACGAAACTTTTAATCTTTCTTTTCAACAGACTGCGAGTAACTTGTATAATAGTGAATAACAGGGGGGTCTTTCTGTTTGGACGCTTGCACCCTTAAGTATTATAGTATCCAGCTTGTAACCTCACAACTTTAGCTGTTCGTCGTTATATATATACAATAAAATTGTCCGCTTACACTAAGGACCCTAAATCGTATAACTCTCGTACAAACAGTTATTAATTTGTATTTTTTCATAAATCGATATATCATCTAATTTCACCCCAAACTTCTCTCCCCCCATCAATCTAACCTTGAACGTTCTATATAGCACCACAACAGCCCTACTTCATGCATCCCATCTCTCTTTACCATAACCCTTATATATAAAATCATATCACCCCCGTGTCGTCATGCCGCAAGTGTATCCATATACATACACAAACTCTTCCTACACATACATATCCACGTATACACATATAGAAACCGTACATTCATACATCCATCCCCTGACCCAGGTGAATGAAAAAAAAAAAAAAGAAAGAAATCTTCTCACCGCGCCGTGTATATTATATACGCGAGGTCGCTGACACCGCGCGCGCAGCCCTTACTACTCTCGGGCTGTCTGCGTGTTTACGAAACTTTGTGTTTCCCTTTTGCGCACCCCTTCTCTCTCTCTCTCTCACCCCCTGTCTGGCGTCGGCCCGAGAGCAAACGTCGCGACGTTAAAGAGCGACCGAGCCTTTTTCGCGCCCGCACGCACGCTACACTGCTAAATTCCGCACGCGGTGCTGTGTAGTATATAATGCATGATATAGCTTTTTCGAATAGCCCTTTTCTCGCGCGTATATGTATATGTGTGTATGTGTGTATTATAAGAGAGCGTCAGCGGTATTGAGAGAGAGAGAGGATAGAGAGTTGACGACGCGGCGACTGCTGCTCTGCTTATACTGCTGAGCGAAGTGGTTTTATTTTGTGCGCCGATATTGCAGAAGGAAAGTAGGCAGGCTATTGTAGTGGAAGATGATATTTTTTGAGGGGCGCATAGATTCAGATGGTTGCGGAAGAGATGATGAGATGGGCATATTTTTGTAAGGACGCGGGTGTGATAGGTTTTCTTTTTTGTTTAGTATTGAGGGTATCGAAACGAGAGTTATATTGTAATGGCTTGGTATTCAGGATAGAAATATCTTTGTTGTAGCGTATTGTTTTTATTGGAAAATTATAGTTTGATTAAAAATATTTTAATCCCAATAATGCATTTTATA